>VWPU01025198.1:0-28137 GCA_013398955.1 Callaeas wilsoni | reverse complement strand
GGGGGCGGGGGCGGGGCGGGGCACTGCCGCGGGGACACCGCCCCGCCGGTCGCCGGAAATGCGTCACCGCGGGGCAGGACGGGAGTTGTAGTCCGCTCCTTGCTGAGGGGGAATGCCTTTTTTTAATATCTAAAATGTATTTAGTATTTATGGTTATTTATTTATATGTTTTTATATTTTAAAAAATATTCTATTTCTCTGGACCAGAGCCAGAGAAAAACACAGGAGCCTGACAGCATTAAAAAATTAGTTAGTTATGTATTATAAACGTAAATAATATTTATAGAACATGTTTTATAATAAATGCTATCTATCTCATATATTTTATACTTGATATATTAATATATACCGTATCTATAAAATACATCTATTTAATGAACATATTATATATAATATACAATATATGTTATATATAATGAATGTTATGCATAATAGATTACATATAATAAACATAACATTTTTTATATAACAGGTCTGTCCTGGCTCATGGAGGTGCAGCCCATCCTTCCCCAGGAGTGTGGAGGTGTCAGAGCACCACTGATGCCTTGGAGAGGCTGCCCTGGAGCGGAGGCTGGGCAGAGTGAAAGGATAAAGGGCAGGGATTTATTGAACGGCCTTCACAGGGCACACCTTGGGCACTGCAGGAGTCTCACAGGGACTACACCCAGGATGGATGACAGCCACGCGTTCTTGCGACAGATAGAAGTTCTGTGTATTTGCATATCAGAGGTTAATTGTCCAATTACAGCTTCAGGCAGTGCAGTCCCTTTCTCTCAGTTTGTTCCCCTCCAACTCACTTTTGTTTCCATTTCTCGGGGCCTGAGACAGTGAGGTGTCCTTGATTCTCAGGCCTGGAGAGGAAGTGTTGTGTCTGACCAAAATGGGAAAAGCAGTTGCTCACCCTCTGTATGGAGCTCAGAGTTACACACTAAAGAATTGCAGGATTACAAACATATGAAAATATAAAAGCTAAAATCCTAAGGCATCATTCCACCCTTCATGGAGTCATGGAATGGCCTGGGTTGGAAGGGACCTTAAAGCTCATCCCGTCCCACCATGGGCAGCAGGGACACCTTCCACCAGCCCGGGCTGCTCCGAGCCCTGTCCAGCCTGGCCTTGGACACTTCCAGGGATGGGGCAGCCACAGCTGCTCTGGGCAAGCTGCTCCTGTTCCTCCTCTGTGCTCTGCTCTCTCTTCCTTTTGCACTGGAAGGGGCTCCTTTTGTATCTTTTGTAGGGACACAGCTGAGAAGAAATTACCCCTCCTCCCAAAAACCTGTCGGGTCCCTCTCAGAGCCCACCTGGCACAGGGGTCACATCACTGGTGACAGCAGCAGGACACGGAGCAGCTCTCCGTGCTGCCTCTTCCAGTGGCACAAGCCCCTCTGGATTCCAAGAAATCCAGTAGGAACACAGCTGGGAAACCCTCAAGGCTTCTCCCCCAAAATTCTTCTGATCCATTTAATCTTTCACATGGCTTCTCCGAGCTTCCACCTGCCCTGGGGGCTGGATCTCACCTCCTCTGCCCGCCCAGGTTTGAAGCAACATCCGATTTTCTTTTTGGGAGGAGCAGGACACACACCAGGCAGCTCCTCTTCCCCAGGCGTTGGGAGAGAGGATCCATGGACACCTCAATCCTCCACGCAGGTCCAGGCACATTCGAACTTCCAGCTTGTGGATTCCAGCCAACACCTGCTGGCTGTCTGCACCCTCACCCTCCAGAGAACCTCAGCAGAGCCACAGAACCCTTGGCCCTGCAGACCTGCCCATTTTCCAGGAACGGTATTCCCGAGTGACCCCGCTGAGGTGGCCCCGCTCCGAGCCCCTGCGGGCACAGCCGTCCTTTCCTTTCGCTTCTCTTTCCATGTTTGCTACTTTCCCTTTCTGACTCAGCTCAGACGCTGCTCATTCACCTCTGCACCACCCCTGGAGAATCCAGAGCAGGTTGTGGCTTCACCCTTCCCTCGCCTCTTCTCCCCATCCCCGTGAGGCTCCTCAGCTCTCCGTGCTGCCTCGGCCTCCTGCCCCCAGCCCCTCTCAGCTCCAGCTCCATTTGCGGAATCCCGACCCCCCTTCCCATCCTTCTGTCTCCCTCCCCAGGCACAGCTTTTTAAATAAACTAGGAGGGGTTTTTTAATTGTAATTTTTTGTGTGTTATACCCATTTCTTTCTGATTCAGAAAGATTAATTCCCAACACGGCCTTTAATGCCCCATCCCCTTTTCTCTCCCTGCTCTGATTCAGTCCTCACACACATTAAGGATGGATATGTTTGTGTCCAACCCCTGTAGCACTGCTTTCCTGCCGAGCACTCCTGAACGCCCCATTCCTGTCCCCAAAACTGCCAGAATTTTTGCACAGGCCTTACAGCTCCTCCTCCCATCTCCGATCCCTCTGGGGCTGGCACTTGAATCCTCCTGCGTGGCACACCTGATAAATTCTGTGCTGGCTCAGTGACAGCAGTTTCTGCTCTGAGAGAGAGATTCACCGGCAAATTCCTGTGTAATTAACACTGCTATAGTTATCAGACTTATTTACAGCTTGTAAGGAAAAATGTGTCTGCCATATTTATAATACAGGTGCTGTGGATTTAAAACCAGCAAATATTTGCCACAACAAAAACCACCCCTTGCGAAGCTCTGCCATTCCTCTCATATTTTACATTAATCAGGATCAACTACTTAAGTTCAGTTGAAAAGGTGATTGATGGGAATCTTCATATATACTTTACTTCCCTATTTTTTCCACCTGCAATATTTTTTCTCCTTTGCCCAGAGGACATTCCCATTCCCTTTCCCGAGGTTTTGTCAGGGAGATTGATTTAGCTGAGGGATTCAACCCGTGATTTTCAACTGGTGTTAAAAACCAGGCAATGAAGTCCTGTCCCTCAGCTCTGGCAATGTGGGATGGTGCCATTCCAAGGGTCAGGCTAAAACACGGAGTTACCTGTGTAAGACAGAGCACAGGAACAAACGCAGCTCTGGGAATTAAAAATCCCACTAGGAGACAAGTGATCCAGTGCTGGTCCCAGTGCTGACAGGGTTAAAACAGCCCAAATCTCTGATTGTTTCCAACCTGCTGGAAGTTGTCACAAGGAATTCACTCTGTTGAATTCCAGCAGGACAAAGATGCCCAAGGGATCCTGAGGCTACAGCAGGACATCGATGAAAGGCTGCACACCGAGCCCTTGAAAGGAATTTTCATTCACCTCCTTACATACACAAACTCCCCCAAATTACCTGCTTTGACTAATTTACTCGAGGTTTATGGGGAATAAAATCCAGTTTCTCCACACGGGGGTTACCGTGGGCTCTCAGTGCCACCTACTGACAACTGGAGACAGCACCCGAGCCCTGCCGCTCCAGAGCCTCTCGGCTTTTCCATTAGGTAATTTCCTCTCCATTTCCTTCTATTTATCAACTGTCCTGGAGACTGAACGTACATCTTCTAAATATTTGCTTCTAGTCACTATCCTGTCCCTCACTTTCATCTTCCAAGGGTCTCTTTCCACTCAGGAAATAGGGTGAAATGTCTTCAGATTTTCTAAACTCGGTTTCAACTCTGACCAATTGTTCAGTACGGGGAAAAGGAGGCTCAGGGGAACCTTCTCTCTCTCCACAACTCCCTGACAGAAGGGCTGAGCCAGGTGGGGGTCGGGCTCTTCTCCCAGGAAACAAGGGACAGGACAAGAGGAAACAGCCTCAAGCTCTGCCAGGGGAGGTTCAGGTTGGATATTGGGAAAGGTTCGTCTTGGGAAGGGCTGTCCAGCCCTGGCACAGCTGCCCAGGGCAGTGGTGGAGTCCCCATCCCTGGAGGGATTTAACAGATGCTTGGATGTGGCACGTGGGGACGTGAGGACGTGGGTTAGGAGCGGCTTTGGCAGCGCTGGGGGAATGGTTGGACTCAATGAGAGGGCTTTTCCAACCTTAATGACTCTGCCATTCTAATTTGGACAAGAGCAGCCAACCCCTCACAGTTATTAGAATGGGAAAGATTATTGACCTGTCCCAGGCACGCACAAAATGTCTCTTCACAAATTCACACATAACCAATCTGCACAACAAGCTTAAAATTCAGAAACTTTAATGACTCGATAATGTTCTTCATACCCTTAATCACCAATCCCTGAGTCAAGAAATACAAACACCTCTGCGAGACGTAGCATTGTACTGGAAGCAGGCTCTGGGCAGCAGGAGGGAATAGGAGCCCCAAATCCACTCCTGACTGTTGCCTCATTGCCCATGGCAGTGCTTTCAGCTTTTTGAGGCTTTTTCCTACCCTCCATCTGCTTTGGATACTGACAACACATCCAAAATGTCTTCTGGGCTGTGGAAGGCATTTGTAAGCATTATGAGCCAAAGGAGCTATAATCCTTTATGGGACCCTTGCACCCCCTAAGAGATAAGTAACAGTAGAGTAGGATCCATTCAGGAATCCAGTGTAATATCCAGGCAGTTTTGCTGGATGGAGGTCAGACATTGCATGTTTCCTCAGGTCACTGGGAGAAGTGTCCATACTTGCAGGCAGCAGCGAGGATCAGGCCAGAGCAGAGCCCCGTGGTGAGCAGGGTCAGGGCACACACCAGGGAACTGTGCTCCCTGAGCCCCACAGGAACCCTCAGCATCGATTCCTCATATGCCTACAAAAGAAAAATAAATATATAACACGCATTTGACTAGCTGTTTCTTTTTGACTGCAACTGAGAGGATTAGGAACCAGACCCTGATTTAATTAGCCCTTGGCTACAGCTTCCTCTGAGATTCAGTATCAGAACCAGGATGGGACACCCCCTTTAAGTCACAGCAAACACAGTGCCAGCCACCGCTGCACTGCACAGCTCAGCAAATGGATCTGCTGCCATCTCTATCCCTGTATCTCTGCTCCTACTCCAGCCTTGCCACTGAGGGTCTGTACAGAATACTGCATGGAAAGCAGCTCCCACAGTGAGCTCAGATCACTAAGGAGACAGATTTCTCCAAAGTGAACAACTATTTGGTTTTTTCATGGATACAGGAAGCTCCAAAATGTTTATGGACAAGAGTTACAGATGTCCCAGCTGTCTGCTGGTATCTTAAATATATCTTAAATATATCTACTTAAAAGTATCTTAAATATAGGAAGGCATGTGTTACAAAAACAACAGATTATTTTATTATATAAATTAGTCTAACTTCTGAATCTCTACACTACTGTGGCACTTTTGAACAACAAAGACAGTTGTTGGCCACAGTAAAGATCCAACTTTCCTTGGTTTTAAACACAATAAGAAACTTCACCTTTTCCTAAACATTTACCCAACCAGGTAACAACCAAACAATGTTTTTTTAGGATGCCATTCCTGAAATCTTTGCAGTTTTACCATTACTTTAGTTAGATGATCATTTTCCACCTTGCTACTCCTCTGAAGCACCTACATTGTAAAGACTTTTCTTAATTTGACCAATTATATCCTAGGATTCCAAGTAAATTAGTAAGGGAAAAAAAAAAGGTCGGGAGAGCAGCACAAGGACAGGATGACCCCCACTAAAAGCCAGTCAGAAAGGAAGAAAGGAGCCTGCTAAAGGAGGAACCACTCAGCTAGTCTTTTAATGATTAATTCCTGTGCTATGAAAGGTGTTAATCACAGAAAGAAGGCAGCAGTTGCTGAAAAGAACCAGGAGGAGAACTCACGGGTCTGTGTTTGGTGCTGTGCCACTGACAGGGCCCGGTGGTGTCGGATGAGCAGGGAGTGTCCACTTGAGCAGGTTCCCAGCACTCTGCAGACAGGTGACCTAGGGAAGGCATTCCTGCATCACCAGGAGCCAGGCAGGATAAGCAACCTGGCCTGCAAGTTTTTTCCAAATAAGGGATCTTTTCCCCCACAACAGCTCGACAGAATCTGCTCCCTGGGAGCCGAGTGAAAGGTGAAACGCCTCTGCACAGTCAAAGTGATGCTGCGCAGTCCTCGCTGTGAACTTTACAATTCTTCCCCTCCTGATATAGCAGGTACCCAAGAAAGAATCTCACCTGTGTGGTATCTTGGCCCTTCTGTCCTTAACAGGGCAAAGAATCCCTGGTTAGCCTATAGACCCTTTAAATTTAGCCATACAGTCAGAATTGTCCCCAAAATAAGTAAGCCGTTCTTCCATTTCTCTTCTTGGCCTCCTGTCAGCACATAAAAGATCTCCCTTTCAATACTTTAAATCCTTTCCCATTAATAATAAATGTTTTTCTGCTCATAACTAGTAAATGTGGCAGAAACCTAGGAAGATTTAACATCCCTTTTGTAAGTGACCAGGTAGTCCTGCCTGCCCCTATGCTTATCCCAGAAAATCATTGCTCAAATGATGCACAATTAAGAAAAAGGAACTGAAAATCATTAGCGTGCTTGACTTGGCAGGAATGATTTTATGAAGGGACACAAAATTTGTAGCAAAAATATAGGATTTCATCGTTCACATAACTTGAAATATTGTCAGTGGATATCAGGTTCTTGTTTCATCGGGATTTGAGACTGACCATTCCAAGATTCAGGCACAGTTTGCTACATTCCTCCTTTATATAAAGGGAATGTAGCAACAGAGTGTTACAAACCACCTGAATACTCTGATTACTCTAATCAAAGTGGCTGTTAAATACACCCTGCACATCTCCAGCTGCCAAGGGAAATGCAGTCAGAGCAGGCGGCCTTTGGCAAACCAGGCCCTGCTGGGATCGTGACAAACACGGATCGTGACGACTGCCACGTCCTCCAGCTGGAAGAGCCCAAGCAGCACAGGGGTACAACGGCAGCAGCACAACACAGAGCAGTCTCTGGCAATCCCCTGCCTTTGGCCAGGCAGCAGCACTCAGTGAGGAAAACAACAAGGTCTTTATCAGGGCCATGCCCTCTGCTTATGTCCACGCAACCACCAAGAGCTCCATCTCACACACAACCAGATTCCAGGCTCGGGACTGCCCAAGAACATCAACGAGAATCTCACTGTGGCAGCAGCAGAGCAGCACTTCTGGGCTCTCCAGAACAACCAGGGCTTCCCCTGTCCCCTCTGCCGGCCGGTGGTACCGCGCGTGCACGGGCACGGCAGCTCGGAAACAGCGGGAACAGCGCGGGTCCGGCTCCAGGAACAGCAGCAGGAGAAGATCCCTGGCTAAGTACTCGGGAGCCTCCACATCAATGACGTCAGGAAATAACACTGCCTGCAAGCAGGGAGAGAGACAGCTGTGGTTGTGACTGAAATCAAAAAAATCAAAACCCATCTCCCTCATTCTGTTTTCTAACACTCAGCCTTATTTTGTGGTCAGGATGATCAAGCTGGGAATTCCAGCTGTTCCAAAATACCTTTTCAAGACTGTCTTCGGTGAGTGATTCCTACGTGTGCAAAGTTCAGTGTCACTGTGCCTACAGCCAAACCTGTGAGGCATCAGCTCATCGATGTGTGTCAGCAAGGCCAGACCTGCACCTCAGGCATCCCAAGGGCAGGAGCTGCCCACAGCCTTTGCATCCATGTTTTAGTCAAATTAAGCACCTAAGCAGATAAAAGCCACATCTCTGTACCCAAAATGTGGAGCAAAGACTGGAAAGCAGCACAGAAAGCTGGGATGAAAACGAAGCTGGGAAGCTGCTCAGTCCAAACACACTGCACATGACTTAGAGCTCACCAGCGTCTCTTTGGGGGTTTCCCTTCCACCTTCTCAACCTGAGACCCTTTGACCACAGCTGCTCACCTGGGGCTAAGAGAGGAGCAGCAGCCCCCAGGTACATCACCTGTGTGTGAGAATATCAGCAGCACAGGGCCAGGGGACGCCGAGTGAGCTGAGCTACAGGGAGGCACCAGGAAGATGATAGTGTCTGGCACCTCCTTCCAGGAATTCATCATCTTGCTTCAACCAGCCAGATAATGAGCAGATATCACAACTCCCTGAGTCCTTCTCTGAGTCACTGCCACACCTGCTGGGCTGGGGCTGTTACCTTTGTTAGATTGTGCTGCTGCAGCGTTGCCAGCTCGTAGGGATCCACGTAGATTCCCGGTGGAAGACGCATTCTAGCTGCCACTGCACATCCTCCTGCATCCTCCCCGAGCTCCACCTTCACCAGCAGGTCCCTTCGACCAGGAACAGGAGCAAAACATTTACACCAACGCTTCAAAAGTCGGCACAAGACCCCCGAGAGACATTTCTCAGATGAGACGAGAAGCAGCTCGTCTAATTCCAATCACACTTCCCTGAGGAGCCTTCTTCACCCCAACACCATATCCACTGGCAAAAAGAAGTTTCACTTCTTTTTTAATGTCTCAGAATTACCAATGGCCTCCAAAGAAGTTTTAGAAAGGGGCCTCTTATTTTCCCTCCACTAGTTTGTTAATCCCTTGATCTTGTTAATATATTCCGGACAAAATGCCCAGGGATCACAGCCCAGGGAGTTGATACAACTGCACATGAAAAGAAGAGAAGCTTCTTCCCACGGAAAATCCCGTGGCACGCTGTGCTGATGGAGGGCAGGGTGAGGACTCACCTGTGAAACCCCTCCTTCAGGAGCTCCTGTGTGACAGAGGTGTCCCGACAGGCTGCGTGCACATCTAAGGTGACACAGAGCCAACAGTGTAACAGCACAGAGATCACAGGGGCGGACAACTTCAACACGTGAAGTTTTACAACTCACGAACGCCTCATCTGCAAACCCTCTCCCAGCAGAAGGGAAACAGTATTCGACAGTGATCAAAGAGCAGAAGAGGTTTCCTGGTTCACTGGCCGAGCCATACTTCCTAAATCCAGAGTCACAGGATAGTTTGGGTTGGAAGAGACCTTAAAGTCCATCTTGTTCCAACCCTCTGCTTTGGGCAGGGACAACTTCCCCAAGACCAGGGTGCTCCAGGTCTTCCAGACACAGCTTCTCTGGGCAACCTGTGCCAGGGTACCACCACCCTCACAAGGAAAAACTTCCTCCCAATAACCCATCTAGCCCCGCTCTCTGGCAGTGGGAAGCCATTCCCCCTTGTTCTCTCACTCCATTCCTTGTCCAACGCCCCTCTCCCCTCTCCTGGAGCCCCTTTAGGCACTGGGAGAGGCTCTAAGCTCTCCCTGAAGCCCTCTCCGGTCCAGGTGGAACACCCCCAGCCCTCCCAGCCTGGCTCTAGAGCAGAGAGGCCGGGCCCCGCCGTCCTTTCCCGGGCCGGCCCCCGCGGGCACTCACGGAGGGCGCAGAGCAGCGCGCCCAGCCCAGCCCCGACCCGCAGCGCCTCCCGCCCGCCGCCCGCCATGGCGGCCCGCTCCGCGCGGGCTGCCCCAGCGCCGCCTGACCGCGCGGAGCCCGCCCGCCTCTTGCTCCGCGGCGCCGTGTCCCGCAGGCGTTGGTGAGGGCAGCCCAAAGGGGGCCTTCGGCGGAGGGGGGCCTTTACCGCTAGGGCTCGGCGGCATCGCCGTAGCCATGGCGACCGCCCAGGGAGGCGGGACCGGCCCGGGGGAGGAGCGGGAGCAGCTGGAGGAGGAGGAGGAGAAAGAGGAAGAGGAAGAAGAAGAAGAAGAAGAAGTGGGTTTGTGCGCCGCCCGAGGTGAGAGGACAGGGTGAGAGTGTGACAGGGAGCTTCTGGAGTGGGTCTAGGGGAAGCTGCGGAGATGCTGAAGGGCCTGGAGCATCTCCGTGCCCAGGAAAGGCTGAGGGAGCTGGGGCTGTTCAGCCTCCAGAGGAGCCCCAGCTGAGAGGGGCCCTCAGCCCTGGCTGTCCCTGGCTGCAGGGAGGGCTCCGAGCAGGGACCAGGCGCTGCTCCGGGGGCCCAGCAATGGCACCGGAGGAACGGGCAGGAACTGATGTCCAGGAAGTTCCACCTGGACGTGAGGAAGAACTTTCCTGGGCAGTGACTGAGCCCTGAACAGATCCCGGAGAGGGTGTGGAGCCTCCCTCACTGGAGATATTCCAGAGCTGTCTGGACACAATCTGTGCCATGTGCTCTGGGATGGCCCTGCTGGAGCAGAGGGGTGGCACCAGATGGGCCCACTGCGATCCCTTCCAGCCTGGCCCATTCTGGGCGAGGCAGGAGGGACCAACCCGGCCCTGCCCCGCTGCCCTTCATGCTCAGAGTTCGGGCCTCGGCCGCGCCCCCCGGGCCGCTGGTGCGGCGGAGCAGCGGCTCTGAGCGGCACCGGGCGCTGGCACGGCCATGGAACGCACCCGGCTGAACCGCCGGAAGCCGCCGGTCACGCCCGCAGCGGAGGGCTCAGCCCGGATTAGCAGGAGATCCAAACGCTCTTTCCCGCAGATCCCAAGAGCTGCTCAGGTTTGCGTTTCTCATCTTCGTAAATCCTGGAGTGGTTTGGGCTGGAGGGACCGTAAAGCTCCTCTCGTTCCACCCTCTGTCATGGGCAGGGATGCCACGTTCCTCCAAGCTCCATCCAACCTGGCCTTGGAAATTTTCACTATTAAGGGGATTACTGCAAGTGTGAACTCTTTCCTATGTGATTTAGTACAAAGGAGGAACTGTTTCCAATTCTGCCTCAAAGCAGTTTTTCAACATTAATATGATTTTTCTTGATTTGGAGAAATACATTGATTTTTTGGGTAACATATGTTACTTTGCATTACTGCAGTCTGTAGGGTGGTTGGAGATCACCTTCACGTTTGACATATTTTCACTCATTTAAAACCAAAATAAAAGTAACACCTGCACTCAGTGCTGTCCACTGAGCTGGGAAACAGGATCTGCAGCAGATTTGGGTTTTTAATTCCCCTCTAATTTAATTTCATAATTCATTTCCCTGAGCTTTAAGGTCCATTCTGACCCAAACCACTCTGGGATGCTGTGATTTTGCCGAACTCTACTCCTGACGAAAAGACCAGCACTGAGAGACTCTGCCACCTGCTCTCCTTTTTCCCTGTTTTCCAGAGGGCGTTGCCCTTGTTGAGGACTCTGCCGGAGCCGCGGCCGGCGCCGCGATGACTTTCAGCGCGCAGAAGTGCGGGGTCTGCTTCCAGCCCCCGTCCATCGTCCTCATCTACAAAGACAGCGGCCAGGAGAAGACTCGCCAGCGCATCATGCCCGTCAGGAATTTCTCCAGGTTCTCAGGTGAGGTGCATTCATTCCTGTGGGGTCCCCCCAGACGCATGGAGAGGAGCTCCTTGGCAGCAGCACTGTTAGTAAACACCGAGTACCCTCCTAGCAGTGTGCAGGGAGGGGCTGTGTTGGGCTAATGCTGCCTTTCCGAGGAGCCCAAGGCTACATCTCAACCCGAGCAACGGCTCTCTGAGCCTGGAGGGCTTGGGAGAAGATCTGTTTGTTGCAGCTGCAGGTGCCTGTGTTGGCTCTCCCCAGACTGCAGCAGGGCTGCCGAGCAGCTGAAGAACAACCCTCGGCACAAGGCCTACCTGCAGGGGGTCTCGCTGCGGCAGCTCCAGAAGCTCTACAGTTTGCTGAGAGGTCATTTGGAAGGACAGAGCCTGGCTGAGAGCTTGGAGAAGTTTCGGCAGGAAGACAGCATTGACCCAGAGGAGGATATGAACAAACTAGATGACAGGGAACTAGCCAAAAGGAAGAGCATCATGGATGAGCTCTTTGAAAAGAACAGGAAGAAGAAGGATGACCCCGACTTCGTTTACAACGTTGAGGTGGAGTTCCCACAGGATGAGCAGCTGGAGTCCTGTGGTTGGGACTTGGAGTCGGATGAAGAAATCTGATTCCAGACAAAGATGTCCTGGATGGGCAGTTCAGAGACAAATCTCAGCGTCCCAGCAGAGAGAACAATGTCACCATACACATTCTGTCCCACAGAACTGATGCTCAGGAGAACCTGAGGTGCCACAGCAATCCCAGGCTTAAGTGAGCTTTGTTTAAGAAGCCGGACTTGATTAAATGGAAACTGGGCAGCTGAAATTGTTGGCTGATTTTAGTGTTTTCCTTCATAAAAGAATTTTAAATTATTTAATCTTTCAGTTTTTTACATTTCAGTCAGCTTTGGCTGAAAATGAAGCGTTAAATATTCATGTCCTGAAGACATTGTTAAAGCTGTACTGTACAAATAGAGTGATTATTGCCTGCTGGGAAGTTAAATGTGTATCAGTCATTCTGGCTAAATCAGCTCTGCATTGTGAATATTACTCTCACATTTCCCTAGCAATGCTTAAATCTCCAGTTTTAGCTTACACAAAAATAAATCCTTACATGTAAGGAAAGGAATATCTTGAAAATTAATTAGTCTTGAAAGTACTTTTGAAAACACAGTGATTTCAAACTGCTGCAATGGAATGGTTGGATCCTTACACTCCTGGATGATGTTTCCTCATAAGTGCTCAGTTCTGGGAGAATGTGCTTAAAAATATCCCAAAAAACCAGAGTGGTAGAAGGTCAAAGGCTGGGGATGGTTCTAGAGTAAGACAAACTCGTCTTACTGAAGGTTTTCATCCAGCTATCTACCTCAGCTGGTCTGTACTAGATCAGTCCTGCTGCCGTGTTAAGAACTGGAGGACTAAGATTAGGATTCTTTGGGAAATTTTACAACTCCAAAAGCTTCCTGGGTTTTGGCTTTCTGAACCCAGGCAGCTGTGAGGGCTGTGGATGAGATGGGTCTTCCTGCCAGATTGAGGGGCCTCAACAAACTGCTGCCTGACATAACTAAGAGGAGTGGCTGGAGGAGCAGCTGGAAGGGCTGTCCTACACCCCAAAACGAGAGTCACTACTGTGAAAAACGTGGAACAAGTGTCAGTTAAACCACAGTGCTTTGCCATCACTAGAGAGGACAAGGGAGCTTGGCCAAGGGTGTCTTCAGTCAGGAGAGAAATTAAAGCTGAAGCCTCACTTGCCAAAATTAAAAAAATTTAAAGGCTGACTCAGCTCTCCCAGGACCGGAAAGGGTGTGCATGGGTCTGGCACAGGCCTTGCCTCAGCAATTGCAACATAACAACACAGAAAGATCTCCCCCTTGGAAGGGAGAGGGCCCTGGGAACCTCTCCTCCACTCCCAGCCTGCCCCCAGCTTCATCCTGGCTGGGCTTAGAGGATGTGGCCGGTGCCCGGCCCCAGGCATGGCCTCCTCTCCAGTGAGGGCTTCGTGAGGCCAAACGAGTGCCTGGATCGTGAGGTTCCTGCAGGCCCGTTCCTCCAGCCCACCCCACACCTTTAGCATGGAGCCCTACTGGTCTTCCCAGTTTGGGATCCTCTGTGAACTTGATGGGAAGGCACTTCCCCTAAGGAAGCCACCTTTAGATCATGCATAAAGACATGAAATGGGACAGATCCCAAAACAGACCCCTCAGCAGCCTCCTGGTAGAGCACATCCAGCCACAGCCCTCTGCACTTCACTCCCACTGATCCGAGACATCTGCACTTGTATGAAGAACATTGTGGGACACTGTGTCCAAAGCCTTGCTGAGGCAGATGGAATCCACCACTCTCCCCTTGCCTGCAGATCCATCCATTTCATCCTGAGAGGAAAGCAGACTGGGCAGCCATGGCTTAGCCTCAGCGGTCCCTGCTGACTTCTTCCAGCCACCCTCTTTTTCTAGAGTTGTGCTCCAAACAAAGAACATTCATTCCATGGTTTTCCCAACATGAAGGTCACTGCCCTGTTGCTCTCTGGGATGGGCTTTTGGCCTTTACTGAAGCTGGGTGGGACCCTTGGGTTCTCCAGTCACCAAGGACCTTCCCTGACCACCATGGCCTTGCAAAGATGGTGAGAGCAACGTTGTAAGGACACCCACCACTGAGAAAGCGGAATTTCCTCTTGTTGCCCTGACATCCCATGCACATCACAGCTCCAGGTGAGCCACAGCTTTCTAGGCACCGTGACCAGGGAATGTTGAGTATCCCCCTCAGCTCCATACAGTTGAGAACACCCCCTTTTTATCCGTGCCCTGGGCAGTGCCAGGTGCCCGGGTTCCTCCCCGTGTGTTCTCCCACGGCTGCACCCCGCACCCCACGCCGGGTGGAGCAGCAGCATTGGCTGTGGTGGTGGGGAAGGACACCCATCCCCCTCTGACCCCAGCCCCAGCTCCAGGGAGAGGGGAGCTGGCAGGGGCAGCCGCTCACCCTGCCAGCAGGGACACACCGGAACGCAGCCGGGGGACAGCGCAGGGATGTATTTATAGGTCACCGCTGTCCCCCGGGGTGCAGCTTACGGGCAAAAGAAGGGCTGAAAGAGGCTGAGGGATTCCCCAGCTGGGGCCTGGTTTGGTTTTGGCTATTTCGGTCTAAAACTGGGGCAGAAAGCAGCCATTTCCGAGCCAGATCTGCCGGCTGGGTTTCCAGAGCCTTTGCTGCACTCAGCCCCAGTGGAGCTGCCGGCTGATCTAGCAGGGTCTGACCCACACCATGTTCCAGCCTTGCACAGGCACCAGCCACACCAGGCTCCCCCATGACCCCAGTCCCACACCTGTGCCTGGGAGGGGTCTGCCCTGCTGCCAGCCTTGGCTCCTCCTGCCTGCACCATCCCCGGCATCCTCCCAGCCCCGCACCAGCCTCGGGCATCTCCCTCCATCACCTCCCAGGACAACTCCACTGGGCTTGAGCCCCCAGCACACCCCACATCACCAGCTGAGCCCACCCACAGCCAGGCAAGGACAAGCCCCCAGAATTCCCACCCAAAACTGCTGCGCACTTCCTTGTGCCCCATTCCCGTTAAACATCTTTCACTCGAAAAACCCCAACAGTGCCACAGGAATAAAGCCACTCCAGTTCTCAGCAGGGCTCTTGAGTTAGCACAAACCACCGTCACTTCTCCTTTCCCCTCAGTGAACCCCGGTGAACAGAGCAGCACTTCCCCAGGTAGTGCTTGCTGCTCTGGGAGAGCCAGAGCGTGCTGTGAGCGGAGCTGGGTGGAGGAAAGCCCCGGGCACTGCTGGAGCGACTGCTTGCACAACAGGGAGGAAGGATTTCTCTTGTTTCCTTTGTATGTTTAATCCAGCAGTCACTGCAGAAATATAAATCCATGATAGAATATCGCCAAGGGATATAATTTACTCTCCTGCTTTTCAATCAATATTTCACGTTGTTGCAACTTGGGCTGTTTTTAATGGACTTTTCTAACCCAGACTGTGACTTAGTGAAGAAACAACACCCCAAAATGTGTCTTTCAGCCCTGCTGACAATGCCTGTCTTATTGGGACACACACAAGGGTGCATGATCAGGGCTGCCTGGAAGTTTGGCAGTGCTGGCAAGAGCAGTGTAGAGAGCTATGGCTACAGAGACCCTTCTCCACAGCGCCCAGGTGATGTTTGCTCCAGCGTGGGCCACTTTGTGGAGGCTGGTTGCAGATCTGGAGGACATTTTGAGTTGGCTACAGGTGGGAATAAATAAAAGGAACTGCCAGAAGGGGGGGGAAAAGCAGTGCTGGAGAAAACAGTCACAGAATCCCAGAATGGTCTGGGTTGGAAAGGACCCTAAAAACCCATCTGCTTACAACACTTTCCTCTAGACAGATTGCTCCAAGCTCACTCCAAGCTGGCCTTGAACATTTCCATGGATTGGCCATCCACAGATTTTCTGGGCAACCTGTCCTTTCAGCCAAGGAATGTTTGATGTGTCCACTCAGCTCTCACCAACACCAGCCGAAGGTTTCTGCTGAAGACACGTTCCTTGAGGATTCCCAGCGCTCCATCACCAGACACAGCCCGCACCCTTTGGGTACCATTAGGGCAGGAATGGCAGCTCTCCCAGCACCTCCTGTCCTGCATCCATCAGGTTTCCATCCTGACCACCTCACAGGGGTTATCCCTGTACTCCTGACCACCTGCTATTATTGATCATTCCCAAGCCCTTCCTCCTCCTCAGCCATCAGTAAGGGCTGGACACCCCACACCGGGTTTTCAACATTTTCAGCAGCTTCTCCTTGAGCATGAGGAAGACGACAACGAAGGCCACCAGGAGCGTCAGGCAGGTGGGCAGAGCCAGCACCAGGTAGAGCAGCGCCAGGTCGGCCGTCTGCCAGCGGCAGCTCTGCAGGACGGGCTCGGGCAGCGCGCTGAGGCTCAGCGCGCGGGAGCCGTGGCTGCAGGTCACCTCCCGCCCGTCGGGGACGTGCAGCCCCTCCGCCTGCTGCAGGGCGTCCCACCAGCCCAGCGTGCAGCAATTGTAGGGGTTTCGGCTGAGGTAGAGCTCCCGCAGGCTCCTCCCCAGCGGCACCTGCGCCACGTCCAGCGGCAGCGCCGGGAGGCAGTTGTCCCGCAGGTCCAGGCTGCGCAGCTTCAGCGTGCCCAGCGAGGTGGGGAATGCAGCCAAGGAGTTCCCTGAAAGGTCCAAGCGCACGAGGCTGTTCAGGGCGGAGAAGTCCACGGTGGTGGAAGAGAGGTTGGTGTTCCTCAGAGACAGCACCTGCAGTGTCAGCACAAGGTCCTGCAGCCATCCCAGGTCCCCGGACAGCGCCTGGCAGTTGTCAGAGAGGTCCAGATACATCAGCGATGTCCCCTGGAAGGGGCGGCTGCCCAGCCCCTGCAGGCCACAGCCGGCCAAGGAGAGATGGGTCAAGGTCTCCACACCCCTGATGTCCACGCAGGGGAGACTCTCGGCCTCACCTGGCTGGGGACAGAGGTCAACCCGGTTGCGGCTGAGGTCCAGGGTAGTGATCTTCCTGGTGTGGGTGAAAATCCCGGGAGGAAGAGCTTGCAGCTTGTTGGTGCTGAGGTTGAAGAGCTGCAGGTTGGGCAGGATGTCCCCAGCGCCCACCTTCACCTGCAGCTCCACCAGCTGGTTCTGGCTGAGGTCCAGCTCTGTCAGCATGGCCAAGGGGTCCTCCTCTGACAGATGAAATGCCTCCAGGCAGTTCTGGTTGAGCTTCAGGTGAGTCAAGGAGGGCATCTGGGCCAGGAAATCATGTGGCAGGCCCCAGACCTGGTTCTGGCTCATGTCCAGGAGGCGCAGGGAGGAGAGGTTGCTGTGGCAGAGCTCGTCCCAGAGCCTGACCGTTGTGATGTTGGTGGAGTTGCCGTCAATGATCAGGAACTGCACGGTGACGTTGGCCAGGGAGGTGCCGTTGGGGAGGCGCTGGTAGAAGCTCATCCTGTTGTCCTGCAGCAGCAAGGAGTGCAGCTTGCTCTGCCGGGGCAGCACAGGGAAGAACAGGAGGCGGTTGTGAGAGAGGTCCAGCACCTCCAGCTCAAAGAGGTCATCGCTTTCCAGGGTCAGAAACCACTCAATGACGTTGTTGCTGATGTTGAGCACCCTGAGCTGGGTCAGGCCGAACCCCACCAGACACGGGAGGTAGTTGTAAGCTATGTTGAGCCTCTGCAGCCTTTGGAGCCCTTCGAAAGCATTGTCAATCTCAAAGATGTAGTTCTTCTCCAGGTTCAGCTCCAGCAGCTGTGTCAGGTTTGTGAAGACGGATGAGTCCAACCTCATGATGATGTTCCTGGCCACGGACAGGGACTCCAAGGAAGAGAGGTTCGAGACTAAAACTGACACCATGTCCTCCCTGAGCTGGTTTCCAGACAGATCCAGCGTCCTCAAGGCCGGCAGAGCAGAAAGAGCAGCTGCTGTCAGCGAGTAGTTGGTGAAGAGCAGGTTGTCTGTCAAGGAGAGCACCTGCAGGCCTTGGCTGCTGAGGAAGGCACCAGGCTCAATGAGCTCCAGCCGGTTCCTGGCCAAGCTGAGGTGCCAGAGCTGGGGATACAGGAGCAGAGAGGTATTGCCCAGGACCTGGATAGTGTTGTCATCAAGAAACAGCTCCTTGGTATCGCCTCGAAGGTTTCCTGGGATGGAACTCAGCCATCTCCCAGTGCAGTCCATGATGCTCTGCACCTGAAGGAAGAGGAGAATATGCAAAACCACCCTCGGAGGCAGGAGATGAAGAGGGAGAAGTCTGGGAAGCAGAGTAAGGGAGGGGAGGAGCCTTGGCACACCAGTCCACCCTAGCGAGTAGTTGGGATGGAGAAGGTCTGGAGATGCTGAGTTGCCTGGGCTTTGCCAGGCAGGACCAAGCACTCAGAGGGGTGAGGGTTCACAAGAGAGGACTTACCAGCTCACAGCCCCCAGGAGATGGTGCCCAGGCTGCGTCCATCCCGCTTCCCCATCCCACTGCCAGGAGGAGAAGAAGCAGGGAGAGACCAGGGAGCGGGGCCTCCATCTCAGTGGCGGCACTCCTGTGGAGAGGGAGGCAGAGGTGAGGAGGCCAGAAGCCGCAAACTGTTCAGCCCAAAAGGCCCACGTGGCCTGGGCCACCATGAGCTGTCCATGGAAGAAGGGGCACAGAGCCTTGGCACCGAGCCCACCCACCCCAGCAGAAGCCCTCGTGGGGCTCCCCCAGTTTGAGCCTGGAGCAGGGGAAGAGCAGGCACGGGGGTGGCAGCTCAGTCCCGCCCAGGGCAGCGCACAGGGGAAGGCACCGTCGGTGCTGCACAGCTGCTCGTGAAGGCCATTGAGCTGCATCCTTCGAGCAGGGGGTCCCCCCAGCAGGGCTCGTGTGCCCCCTCTTGGCACCAAACGCTCCCCCAGGGGACATCAACCCAGCCCCCACCGAGTCCCCCCAGTGCCCATCCCTGCTGGGGGCCCTCTCAGGGGAGCAGAGGCTCTCCAGCAGGAGCTGCCCCGTTACTGACCTGGTGGGACCGGAGCTGACGGCATTTGCATCTGGGGAAAAGCTGAAACTCAGGCAAATGAGCAGCAAGGGCTCAGCGAGCGTTTGGCAGGCGGCACTTTCACAGCTGCCGCTGTGTGAAGGAGAAACAGGGTTATTTTGGGCAGCCCAGGTAGCCAGAGCCTCACAGCACAGAGTGAGCAGGGCATGTCCCGGGCTGTCTCCTTCCTTGGGACAGCAAAAGTGTTGAGCTGGTGCCTTATCAAAGCAGGATTTATTACTCTGGGGGGGATGGAGAGTTAGTCCCCCTTCCCCAGGCTGCAGCTGACACACAGCACCTTTTGCCCTCTCAAGTCCTTGGAGTCCAGCAGCACCTCATACCCAGGCATGGTGGCAGGAGAGAGACCCTGCTGTCCTGGACCCTGGTCTTGGCTGCACCCAAAGAACACCAGTTTTGGCTCTGGCTCCTGAACCCCTCTGCAGAAACTCCCACTTTCCTTCACCTAGCTCAGCCTTTCTTTGTTTCTTCCAACACCAGAAGCACATCCATCCTCCCAGTGCTCCCTAGAGCTGCTGGGATGGCACCTGCCCAGCCAGGAGAGCAAGCGGCAGGAAACCCTTGCCCGCAGCCCTACACCAGAGCCCACATCCAAGAGCTCTGTGAGCTCCTGGGCTGCTTCCCACACTTCACACCAGCCCCAGCACGAGCCCACGCAGCCACGGCCCTTCGAGCATGGGCATTAGTGACACACAGCCACCACAGATCCCCAGACCGGCACAGGGAACCCCCACGGTGTTTTCCCTCCGCACAGGTATCGGGGGGCAGCTACTCACCGCGTGGAACGGCGCGCGGGCTTCGGCACGGTCCATCCTGCGGCCCCTCAGCTGTGCTCAGGGGGGTCCTGGGGCCAGGGGTAGGGGTGACCCGCGGGCTCCGTGTGCCACCCGCGGGGTCCCTGTGCCACCCGCGGGGTCCGTGTGCCACCCTCCCTCTCGCTGAGCACCAATATAGCCTTTGCGGAAGGAGCCAACGGAAACTGCAGTCACATGGAGGCAGCGAGCGCGGCCCAGCTCTCGCTTACTGATCTCAGCACTCCCAGCCCGGGTCGTGCACTCACACACGGCTCCCCAGCGAGGAGGAACCGCAGGGCCCAAGCAGGCAGCGAGGGGTACGGGGATCACGCTGGAGATGAGCCCGCACTGGGGACGAGCCTTGCACGCCGACTCCTCTACACGGCTCCAGCAGCAGAACCCCTCCTCAGGGTTTTGGGCCACAGAGGTGGTGACTGGGGGTGGTTCTGCCCTGCGCAGCCATGCCAGCCATCCTATGGGGTGGAGAAATGCCACCCCTGTGTGGCACCTATCCCCACTGTGTCCCTCCAGACCTCTCTTGCCTCCAGCGCCCAGCTCAGGGGTTCGACAGGAGCCAAGGGACGCATGGCCCATGGGGGAAGAATGTGCTGTTACTTCGTGTTGCATCCCAAGCCAAGGCTGGACACGTCGCAGGTGTTGAGTCCTCAGTAACTTTGGGATGTCAGTGCCCGTCTCTCACATTGTCTAAGTGAGATTCAGGATGCTCCTATCCCCCTGCCCCTAGAGCTTTGGGTGTCCTGGGGCTGCTGAGGATTTCAGCAAATCCAGCACCCAGGGCACAAATCGGAACCACCCGGATACAGGGACCTCCTGAGTGCTAGTCCCTGTGTGAAAGTCAGCAGAAATGGCTTTTCCTGCAGCTGCCAGGAAACAAACAACCACATTTCCAAGGCAATATGATCAGAGACGTCTCCTTCCTCCTCACCCCCATCTACCCCTGCTCTCCACCTCCCCACCCCATGTCTCCCCTTTTCCAGGGTCCTCACACACCTCCAAGTCCTCAGCAAATGCAGCCTCTGAGGAGGAAAACTTTTCCCGGATCTACCTAGCTGGGAAAGGGTTCAAAACTATGGAGAAAGGATCCAGCCCTGCAGCAGGACCCTGTCTGGGATCAGCAGGTCCGTGCTCCACATGCCGTGTGTTCCATGGTGCCAATGGGATATTTGCAGAGTTGGGAGAAGAACTGTGTCACTGCAGCACACCAAGACCCCCTCCAAGGGACATCCCAGCGGGGGTCCCCCCTCCCTGCCAGGCCACGTGTCCCCCAAACTCCTGAAACCAGCACAAATGACCAGGGAGATAATTTTCTTGCCTTCCCCCTAAATTTCATTTCTTCTCTGGGAGGAGGCTGACCTCTCCCATATCACTCACAAAAAAGCCCTGTGGTTTCATTTCCTCCATTTTCAAGGAACTTTGATGTATGAAAATCAAGAAGGAGAAGAGAGAAGCAAACAGGAGTGGAAGAAGCTCACAGCAGGGCAAAATTCCCATGGCATTGCTCAAGGGCACAGGAAAGGCTGAGATCAGCTGATGACCACAAACTCCTCATCCCAAAACCCTGCCAGGACTCCAAACTCAAACCCCTCACCTGGTGCTTGGAGACACGGGAACTGGCAGAGCTGTAAAACTTGAGCATCCTCAGCCACAACCACACTCCGCTCTCTGGATCGGAAAGCTCCTGGGAGACCTTCTGATGAGATTCCTTCTTGTGGTGCCACCATCAAGGTGATGCCCTGAGGGTCAAACCAGCTTCCTCCTGCAGCGCAGCAGGAACTGGGAGAGGAAACAACCTGCTGCATTCCCTGCTTTGCCCATCCCCAAAGCCAAGCCAGTGTAACCCCCCTCCCTCAGCAGCACCGTGGACTGGCAGAGCCCCTGCACGGCCCACCCAGGTTTCCCCCACCCCGCTGTCCCTGGAAAGCAGCCCCACTCGAGGGCTGACCCCGCGGCTTCATGCCAGGGCGTCGGCAGCAGTGCTGCTGCTCTTCACACTTTCCCCACATCCTGCAGCCGGATGGGTCTGAAAACATCCCGATGCTGCTGCTTGGTCCCCTCCTTTTCCTCCTCTCACACCCCCACCCAGCCCACCCAGTAAGGATTTGATGTGTGCTTTGAGAGGGGGTCATTTATTCTTTAATATCAGCACAGTGGAGGGACAGGGGCTGAGCTGCCAGGAGCTGCTCCTCTGATCAGCTCTTCAGGAAGCTCCAGTGCAGCTCAATGGCACGGGTGGGTTAAACTGAAGGAGATTGGGCTGCTTGGAGCCGTGTCCAAACATGCAGCTGCAATTCCTGCAGCTGTAGGAGAAGACTGGGAATCCCCTTATGGTTTTACACCCAGTGAGCTTCTTCCGCTCCTCCCACCTCCTCTTCCTCCAAACCATCTTTTTCCCTTAACAACCTTCAAATTGTCAAACACAACCCAAGAGCAAAGTTGTGACAGGAGGGCAGGGTCCCAGTTTCTCCTGGAATGCACCCAGCATGGGACACTTGGGACAGGGGAAACTGCAACAGGAAACAGCAACTCCATTGCTGAACGTGTGTTTTCCTGCAGGAAATGTGATTTATTCCCGAGTGGGAGCACCAGAAGGGTCACTCATGGTTCACACAGCAGCAGGACCTGGTGAGTGAGCGAAAAGGGAAACAGAAATGTTTCTCCATGGGCTTCCTTGACTCCCACTGGAAGGGAGAACTGGCGAGAATTAAACAAGTGGTCCTGCAAGGGATGATGGTGCAAAGCATCATTAATTTAATCTATTTTATTTTATTTAATCATCTGCTCTGGATAAAACAAAGGAAGCTTGAGGTTTCCTCTATCCCAGGAGCTGCCAGCAGCAGTAGTTGCCTTTAATTTAAGAGGAACTACGAACACAAAAAAGAAAACAGAATTTGTTCTGTGGGCAAAAGGGAAGCGCTAAAATGGACAGCTCAATGCCTGAAGTTTAAATTTGAGCTCTGGAGTTTCATCTGGCTGAATTTCCCAATGGGAATCCACCCAGTGTGACCGCAGCGGGTAGCTGGGGATGTGTCCCATCCCAGGATGGTGCCGTGCTGTACAGGAGCCCCAGCGCTGCAGCAGGACTGGAGCTCTGCAGGAAGCACAGCTCCCCTCGGGGCACTTCAGCAGGGGAAACCAAGGGACAAAAATCAAGGATTTACAGTCAGCCTCAAAACCATCTTTTCCCCCCGAGCTGTGGCTTTACCTGGGTCCAAGGAAAGGCATGTGGCAGCCTTTGCCTCTGTCAGTAAAGCTCCAGATTCTGGTTTTGCAGTGACTTGTGTGTCTGGGAACCCCTGGAGCCGCAGCACCCTCCTCTGGGACGACTCCCCCACTCCTGTTCCCATTTCAGCAGCTGCCCACGCTCCTGGCTCCTCCTTCTCCACAATTACACATTTAGCCACAGCCAAGCTCAGCCTTTTTCCCCAATTCCACAGAATCACAGGATGGCCTGGGTTGAAAGGGACATTAAAGTCCACCTTGTTCCACCCCCTGCCACGGGCATGGACACCTTCCACTATCCCAGGTTGCTCCAAGCCCTGTTCAACCTCACCTTGGACACTTCCAGGGACGGGGCAGCCACAGCTTCTCTGGACAACCTGTGCCAAGGCCTCAGCACCCTCACAGGGAAGAATTGCTTCTATATATTTCCAGCTGTCAGGAATTTCCTAGCTCTTGCATCTCAGGTTTTGTGATGGAAAGCAGGGTTCAAAGAAGACTTCTTTGAAGCCAGGATTAGTTCTGAGCGGAGCCCTGGGCTTGCTTGCCCACCCTTGCCGCATCATGCTGGCTGCCAACACCAGAGGAATCGGGGCTGTGGGAGATCAAGGAGGAGGGGGGAGCCAATAATCCCCCAGACTGACAACATGCAAAAGCCGACAGGGATCCAGGTGAACTGCAGCAAAAACAACTGGGGAAATTATGTCTTCATGCTTGGAGAACATTTGCTCAAGGACCTAAACACCAAACTGGAGCCCCACTTCATAGAGGATCCCACCTTTGACCCCTCAGTCCCCAAAAGGTGCCCATTTCCTCTATGAGACTCAGAGGGAAGGCAGGAACAGGTTTTGGTGGGAAGCAAACCCGTGTTGCTGAGAGCACAGGGTGGGAAGGGAAGGGGGAGCTGGTCCGTGGCTCGGCTGTAGCCCCTTCCCAGAGCCCACGCTGGGCGTGCGGCTCCCCCGGGTCCCCTCCCGCAGGCAGGTCCAGCGCAGGCGGCTCCATCCGCGGTCACCGCTCTTCCTCCTCAGCCTGTAAATGAGGAGGAAGCGGCTGGAGAGGGAAAGCTGCAGAAGGGATCTCATTTCCCCCCCGCTCCCGGGCTCTGGCACCGCTCTCGGCCGTCACGCACCCGCCGTTCCCAGGCCGGGCTTTGAGGGCTCCTCGGGATCCGCCACCTCGAGGCCCAGGGGAACCTTCTCCTGCCACAGCGGGAGAGCAGACGGATCACGAGCTCTCCAGAGCACGGCGTGCAGCGGGATGCGTTGGATGCTGAAGCAGCAGAACCTTGTGTTTCTGAGCAACTGGAAGCCAAGTGCGTCCACTCCCCTGTGATCTGAGACAGTCCAGATGCTCTAGAGAACGGCACCTGCGGGAGAAGCCAGTGCCCAAAGTCAGAAAAGACCTTTTGTCAGCAGTGGTTATGGCTGCCCCTGGATCCCTGGAAGTGTTCCAGGCCAGGTTGGATGGGGCTTGGAGCAACCTGGGATAGTGGAAGGTGTCCCTGCTCGTGGCAGGGAGTGGAATGGGATGGCCTTTCATGTCCCTTCCAACCCAAACCATCCTGTGATTGCTCCTAGATCTCCTCAAGGGCTGGAAAGCCCCACAACCAGGTTGCTTTCATCTAGTTTGGACTTCGATTGCAGTTAGACCTGAAGGAGCTGCCTCAGCTTTTCCCATAGGATTGCCAAACGTGTGGATAAATTGACCTTTTTTGTACTGTACAATAAAATAAACCATTGAAAGCAATAAACCCCCCTGACCCATCTACTCCAGCACATTAACCAAAGTTTTTTATCATAGAATCATGGAATGGTGTGGGTGGGAAGGGACGTTAAAGCCCATCTCGTTCCACCCCCTGCCACAGGCAGGGACACCTTCCACTATCCCAGGTTGCTCCAAGCCCCGTCCAGCCTGGCCTGGAACATTTCCAGGGATGGGGCAGCCACAGCTTCTCTGGGCAACCTGTGCCAGGAGGGAAGAATTTCTTCCTAATATCAAATCTAAACCTCCTCTCTGTCGTTTTTTAGCCCAAAACTCTCAAGGCTGGAGGCTGTAAGTCACCAGAAGGAGAAGGTTTGGACAAGTCACTGCTGTGACATCATTCAGGAATGCAAATTGTGACAAAAAAAAACTACTCCCATCTGCAGTCCCACGAACTCCCTCCCTGCTGCCGTTCTGCTTCAGAGAAGTGAGTAATTCTGTCATGAACACGAAGGGAAGTGAAACTCTCTCAACTCCTTGCAGAGCTCAGTGTGTCCCACCCATCTTCCTCTCTGGCCAGAAGGGCCAACATCCCTGTGCCACAGCCTGGTCTGGCAGGGAGATCTTCTGGAAGCAAATCCACGCTGCAAAGTCTTCTTTTCCTAGGTTTGCAGCCATGGGGCTCAGTATCCCTGCTTTCCATCGTGCTACCTGAGGGACAAGGGACCAAGCCTGCCTGTGGGGTTTGGGGTTTTGGGTTTGGAGCACACTTTTGCACTTAGGACATATCCCTTGGTCTTGGGTAAGAAAACAGGAGAACTGCCAAGGATATGTTTCTGTGGGCTTTTAAAAGAAGCTCTAACACGTGACATCACTGTAACACAGGTGACATCATTGCTGTATCCGAAATGCCACCCCTGCAGCCACACCTGGGAGAGACTCAAAGCAGTTCCACCTCTCAGTCTGGGACCTGAATCAGCACAGGAGAGCAGGAGGGGGGAGGTTCAGCCAGACACACGGATCAATACTCAGATCTCCCCTCCCGCTCTCCACGTTCCTGCCGGGAAGAGCAGCTCACGCTGCCGGTAAAGAGTCACGTCCCAGAGCATTGTGGGGTGAGGTGGGCACGTAAAACCACCTGCTTTCCATCCTGCACACTCTCCCGAGTGCCACTAATGCTCCAACTCTGATCCAGTTCTGCTCATGTCAATGATTTTCCCAGGAATACATAAAATCTTATGCTGAAGCTGAGATAAAAATCTTTTGGCTGCTTCCAAAGCAAGATCCCACCCTCCAGCTCTGCTCTTGCACAAGACCCTGCAGAAGGGCACAGGTGCCCAATGTCAGATGGGATCTGGTGTGAGGAAAGTGGCCTCTGTCACCTGAGCACAGAAAAAACAAACAAGAAGCCATCAAAGAAACCCAAAAGGTGATTTGGAACTGGCAAAGGCTGTACAACCTGGTCCAGTGGAAGGTGCCCCTGCCCATGACAGGGGGTAGAACTGGATGAGTCCTTTCCAGACCAAACCAACCTGGATTCCATGAAAAATGTTAACCCCTGCAGTATTTGAATATGCTAAAAAAGCATTTTGGCCAACATCCATTTCTCTCCTGGCAGGTTTGTCCAGCACTTTATAAAGCCACCTATTGGAGCTGGCAGAGTTTACTCTCTTAGACTGCTATTTAAAAGTGATGGGATATGGCTGAGTTCTCCTAAGCAAGGGAAGCTCAAGATTAAAAAGGCAAAACAAATCAAGCAGACATGGAACCACTGCAGGTAGCTCACACCACACCTGCCAGTGCAGGCATGAAGGGAAAATCCATTCAATTCCTGACTTGGTAAAGTCGCAGAAGAATGAACAACACTTGTAACATACAGTGAGTTTTATTTCAAAATCCCTTTTCAATTACTTTGATTTTTTTCAAATATTCTTTTGCTGATATCAGTATTTCTTCATCATAAATGCCTGAGGAGGAAAAAAGCAAGTCTGGGAAAAAGTGGACCTTGAACAGCAACTCTGACATTTTGTTTGAGCCTCTCAATCCCTTTCAATCCTTTAAGGTGATCTTGGAGCTTTGGCTCAGTTTGGTGTCACTAAAAATCATTTTCTAAAATGCAAATATTTGCTAAGCCTATTTCAGGACGCAGGGTTCAAATGAAGGAGCGATCTTTAAAAAATTCTATGTCCATCGTCCACTTCTGTTGAGGGTTTTTAGCTTGGTTTGGTTTTTGAGAAGAGCAGGAAGTAATTGTTAAGGGAGAGGGTTCTGCATTAAAAACATTTATTGTACTCAGCAGGTCTTTCAGCACGAGTTAAGGCTCCGACAGCTTTGCCCTCTCGTGGGGAGATGGGAGAGCTCCTGTGGAAGTCACACAGCATCATCCAGCAGCAGGAAAAAAAACCCGCTAAGGGATGAATTAGCAGGTCCAGCAGCACTGCAGGAAAAGCTTTGTGTGTTCATTCACTGCTTTATTCATTTTTTCTTTCAGTCACACTCTAGCACAAGGTGGGCTACTGTCACTTACAGAGTGAAGCACGGCCACTGCCAACCCCCTGAAATCCTGCGTTGTAAGTGTAGAAAGGATCTTAGTGCAGATTTCAATTATGCTGTTTTCTGTCTGCAGATTTCACTGCATGTCAGTGAAAAAAAATTCACTTACACATCTAAGAGCTATTTATAACATGTAAAAGCTGAAATATTCACATGGAAATACATAGCTTAAGGAACGACTGAGGGCTGCTCACCTCTCAGATACTTTAAGAAAACCAGTTTTGCATGATCAGACTATGATCAGGCCCAGTGTTATTTTAACTCATCGCTGCTGTCACCAACCCAGTGAAAATGGAAGACGAGAAAAAAAAAAAAATAGAGGCAACCATCTGGAAACACACCCGTGTGCTCAGGGAATTTAGAAGCGTAGACCAGAGATAAGCAGGGAGAAAAGTTGGATTTCTTGCTGTTGGATTCCGAGGCAGGCAGGGAAGAGCACGGCCACATCGGAGGCACGGAGCCACAGCACCGGGGCCATCTGCTCCTGCCTGGTTTGTCACCTGAAACGTGGCCAGGAGGGACGGGACCAAGTGGCCTTTGCCAGGGGAAGGCGCACGCGGGGCTCCCAAAAATGTAGGCTCACTGCAGCCTTTTAACTGGGATAAAAGCGTCTTCCAGGAGGGAGCTTCCCACCTCACCCTGATTTATCAGTTTGTCAGCAGCACCTGAGGAGTCACACAGGTGGCTTAGGGCCAGCACAAGGCCAGGAACAGCCTCTGCCCCCGAAATGGTGACCATATCGAGCTCCTCAGAGATGTGACAGGGACACAGGACCCAACAGATTCCACAGCGCACTCAAACCACAAGGAATTCTGAATTTTATTAAAATGACAGATAAAATGCGCACTTATCCCAAAATCCTATAAGACTCTGAAGCCAAGACCTGTTAATCTGTGAACACTTGATGTTCCCCCTGACCAAAACCCTTAAATCCCTTGTCAGGGTAGGAAAAATACCCCAAAAAAGTGCTCAACTGACCCTGAGGTACCTCAGACTACAAAAACCAACTCTGCCTTCCTGGCGAGCCAGCACCAAACCTCTCTGCTCCTGAAGGAGTTGTCAGCCAAGATTTACTGCTTAAAAGCAAACTCCTGGTGCACAGAGTGTGGAAGGTGCCTCAGAGCTCAAAACCACAATAGTTCTTCCTAAAAGCTCCATGAAATATCGAACTTCCCTAGGGAAAGCTAAGGAAACAGCAGGAAGCTGAGGGGGGAAGGAGACCCCTCGGTGCAGCAGTGGGGCAGCGACCACACCACCCTAACTCCAATCCAGAGGCCTCCAGCAGGCAGGAATGCCTTTCCCAGTCATGAGTGAGCACCCCTGT
>VWPU01025190.1:0-20655 GCA_013398955.1 Callaeas wilsoni | reverse complement strand
GCGGGGCTCCGCGGGGGTGGCGGACAGCGGCGACGGGGGCTGGGGTGGGGGGTGCCCGGAGGAGCATCCCGGCATCCCGCGGCAGCGGGCAGGGTGCTGCTGTCCGGGCGGTCGGGCGCACCGCGGAGATGCGGGGAGACCCTCCACGGGGGCGGGCACAGCCGCATGGGCGGCTCAGAGCAGGGCTGCTGCCCCCGCACCCGGCGACGCGCGGGCGCTGGGGCTGCCTCTGGGGGTGCCTGGCTCTGGGCTGCTGCTGCACTGAGGAGCTGCGGGGCGGCGGGGGCGGCTTCCCCCCCTCTCGGGCGCTCGCTGCCTCCGCTTCACCTGCCGGCTGGGCGCGCAGGTGAGGGGCGCGGACTCCCTGCGGCGGCCGGGCCGGGCCGGGCAGGCTGGTTGTTGCCAGCCATGTCTCCAGCCCGGGAGGCCCGGGGAAGGAAAGGGGCCCTGGAGGTGCCCCCACCGCGCGGTCCCAAGTCCGCTTTAGCAGTCAGGCATGGAGTTGAATGGAAGTTGCATTCTTTTGCACGCTCTGCTCCAGGAGGCACTTTTCTTTTTTCCATGGAAGGGAAATAGGTTTGAGAGCAAATTGGGGGAAAGGGAGAAATACCAGGGGAGCAAGAGCCACATTATGTTTCCATTTTCCTTTAATGAAGGCCCTGTGGAGGTGTATTTGAAAACACAGGGTCTCCTATGCCTTCAAGGAGGGTGAGAACACTGTGCTGGCTGGTTCCAGGGCCATATGCAGCGTATGGTGGCCAATGAAACGAGGCCTGGCTCGTTCTCTTGCTTGTCTTGGCAGCCTGCTCCATGGCTTGCATTACCAGCCCTGGAACACAACCACTGCCAAACTGTGAGTGTGTGTGTGTGTGTGTGAGTGTGTGTGAGTGTGTTTGGACTCCAAGAGCTCAGCAGAAGCAAATGCTTCTGCAGCTCAGACCAGGATTTTTAAGCTAGTTTTGAGAAAACTTGCATAAAAAACTCTGTCTGGAGGCTCTTGACAGAATCTGGCCTGAGAATTTGTTGGTAAAAGCTTGTGTGAGGGCATCTCCAAATGCCAGTCTTCAGAGTTCAGATTCTTAGTAGGAGTCCTAGTGATTTAAAAATGCAAAAACCTGCCCATCTAGGGGATGAGTGTGTGGGCGCAGGAGCTGCCATCCACACCATTACTGGATCATGCAGCAATTGGTTGCCCCTGGTGTCTGGGGAATTAACAAAATTGCTGAGTTAGTGTGCAGGTTATTGCCTCTGCTTCCTCATTGAGACACCTATGGATGCTTTCCCTGCATCTTCACAGTTGAGTATTTCCCTCCTTACAGGATGCAAAGGTCTCTGTGCTACTTGCACAGGCCTTCCTTGCCAAGGAAGAGTAAATACTCCCTCAGACCTCTTGCCTCCTCCTGCCCTGTCCATCTGAGCAGTGTGTCCAACGGCTCAAGCGGCACTGAGCATCTGCTCTGCGGTCTCCTTCCCTGTGCTCATGTTTGCTACTTCAGCTGCATTGCCTGGGCCAGGTACTTGGCAGCATGCAGTGTCTTGAATGTGAAGCTGTAAGAGGCTCTTTTCACTGCAGTGGCTGTTCGTAGTGGGCCTGGCCCCAAGAGCAAGGGAGGCAGAGCCGTGGTGAGGCATGGACCCCTTGCCAGCATGTGTGTGTCCTGTAGTGCCAGTGCAGCAAGGAGGGGGCACTGCAAACTTGATGCCATCTGTCTTTGGCTGCATTTCTCAGTTGCTTGGACCGTCCAGAGTATCAATCCAAACATTGCAGGCTATTTTAACATGCAGCCAGGGAGCTGAAGGCACATACGGGCCTCTCAGCTGAGCAGTGCTGTTGCAAACTAGCCAGAGCTGGTCTTTATATGGATTAGAGGTCTTTGTGGATGACCCTGGTATTCAGGGCATAATTTTGAGGAGTTTGTAGCAGGGGTGGGGGCTGTCATCTCTGAGGCCGTCCTTGGCCCCTGAGGGCAGAGCTTTGTGCTGGAGCAGGATTGTCTTCTTGAAAAAGATTCTAGCCCTGACCACATGTGGTTATGGAAGGTCCTGGGTAATTTCAACAAGTCAGTTGTTAGGCTGCAGCTCAGACACTGAGGTTTTCTCAGACCAGGGTATTCCTTCCTTCTCAAATCCCTTTGCGGTTCTTCAGGTACGAATAGGATAGCTTTTACCTTCCTGCTCTGTATACTGCCGTCCAGTGGGTGGTGCAGCCTCAAATAATTAATTGCAATCTTAATAATACTGTGTTAATTAATGGCATTTTTTTTCAGTTTTTGCAATTAATTATTGCAATAGGGGAGCTTTGCTATGGTAGGCACTGTACAAAACCCTACTGTCACAGGTTGCTTGCAAGTCAGTCCCTGCATTGCAGTGGTGGGAGCAGCTAAACTGGAGCTTTTGCTGCCCTGTGAAGGTGTGGAGGAAAATGCTCAGGGAGGAAGGACTGTGAGCTGACTGCTTTGCTAATGGCAAATGGGGATTATTTCTAAAGCTGAGGACTGGAGAACCAGTATCCCCCCCCCTCATAAAAGGGATAAGAAGTCAAAGCATTAGACAGGCAAGTGGGGAGGCCTAACGGTGAGACTTAGTTGGATGAGGGGCTGCAAAATGGCATTTCTGCCAAGGAGATGCTGTCTGCTCTGGGCTGCCCTGTGTGCACAGTATAGGAAGCTTTGAGCTTCCCTGGTGGAGAAGAGGAGGGAGGGCAGCAGGGCTCTTCACATTCCTGTTTTTAGAAAGCTTTTCATAGCCCTCTATCTGTGAATGACTCGGATGTTCCTCCTGCCAGCTAGATGTGCAGGACTGAGCCAGAATGTTCCCACTCATGAAATACGTTTAGAGTTCCATCTCCTGAGGAACAGTTCTCCATAGCTCCTTCCTTTGTTCAGCATTGTGGCCCTCCACTCACTCTGTGAACTGAGGGTGGGAGGTTACGTGTATGGGTGTTCACAAACCCTGCAACTCTTCTCCCACCACGTGGGGTTGCCTGTGGGAGGAAAGGAACAGCAAGAATGGCACCTTGGAGTGTCTGTGGGAAGGGCACAGATGCATCTTTGGACCTGCAAACCTAGAACCTGGTTGTAGGAGCGGTCTCTCCCTCCTGACATGGAAATGGAGTGTGGAGGTACTACAGTGAGTAACAAGGTACCACAGTGTCCTGCATTCTGAGGTGGTGTGCTCCACCTCAGTGCACTTGGTAGGCCGTGCTGTGACCATGCCTTTAACTGGCCTTTAAACAAGGGGGAATTTCTGTGGTGCCATAAAACAGTAAGTAATGTTAGGTGCTCAGTAAAGAGAGAGCATGCACGTTTTTATCCCAGTGGGTCACTGCAGCTTTTCAGTATGCTATAGGTGATGGGTTCCTTGGCATCAACAGGTTCAGCAACTGAATGAATGAATACAGACTTTTACACGTTGTTAAAGTCCATGTTTACCAGAGCTACTGCATGGGGATCTAAAAAGACTGGTTACCCCCAAAGGGCTTGTCTGCTGCTGTGTTCTGATGTTTGGTAAATAACTTTGACACTGATCACTGTGGTGCTTGGCACTGGCACTGCAAGTTACTGCTTTTAACAGTGCAGAGCAGAAGCAGCAAGGCAGAAGATATGACCTGCTGTAAGGTGCTACTCAAAACTAAATACATCTAGAACAGATAGAATTGTGCGGCAATGGGACAGTATTGTGTTTTAGACAGCAGAAGAAAGCTCTAATTGCATGTCAAGGTACTTGTGGCACTGGGAATATGGGGTAGTGTCCTTCTGCCTTCATCACGCTTAATGTGGCGCTCACTGGGGCCTGAACCTCAAAGCGGACATGGCAGAAGGTCTGTAGGCTTCACACCATCAGCACTTTGCAGTCTTCTCCGAAGAGTCCAGATGGAAAAAGCAAGTGGCTCAGAGCTTCAGAGAAGTAGTGATAGCCAAGTGCCCTGTCTTTGTTTAGAAAGTTACATTCTTGGGGCATGAGAAGTTGGGTATGTCAGGAAAGGGCTTTCATATAAATCATCCTTCTGCTCACAGAAGGATCTAGATAGATTCAATGTATGACATGCAGACTGAGGTAACTTCATAGCCAGGAGCTAAAAAAAAGTTTAAAAATGGCAATAAAGCCAGAGTAGAATCTAAGGAACTAGAAGTTGGTAGTGCTGCTTCTGATCTTCAAAGCAGAATTATTATTCCCTGTTGGCCAGGAGCAGGTGAAAGGCCAGGTACTGTGACTTAGGTGCTCCAAGACAGTACATACAAATGGCGATATTGTGCTAGGTGCTAACACACTGATGAAGAGATCAAAGATTGCTTGTATGGTTGCTTACAGACTTCAGCAGCGCTCTGATGCGTGGCAACTGACAAGTAATGGCAGGAACCCAGGCTGAGCCTGGTGAAAGAACACCAGGCAAGCATGGCCTTTATTCTGCAGGCAGCATGGAGAAGGGCTGGTAGGACTGCACTAGGCTATGCCTTAGTGCAGTGCTTAACATGGGCAAAAGAGAAACATGCTGGTAGGTACAGAGTGTCAGAATCTGCTGGCTGGCAATATTAGATGCTAGACTGGCTCTCTGAGCATCAGAAGGGTACTTGGATCAACCGTTACAGATGTCAGCACATGTAAAATAGCTTACGTTGTAAGAAACTGTGATTGTATTATAGACAGCAAAATTGAAAATAAGGCTGCAGATAGCCCTCACTCTCACCAAGGAAGCTGACAGCAGAGGTAAGGCAGTAATGGCAAGTTAAATCGAAGTGTGACTGTCAGAGCCTGCTTTGGGATGTCATGGTCGTCTCTGTGGGATGATGCTCTTGATGCAACAGTAGCAACTGCATTTGGTTTATAAAGAAACAAACAGTGCCGCTGGATAAATGGGGATGCATAGGATGGTGGATACAAACTGAGGCAGTCTATGTGCAGGGAATTGAGTGTTTGATTTCAACATAGGTAGGCATTCCTGTGCCAGTTTTAGTCTGTGGGTAGAGAATAGCAGTGAAGAGGTGGCAGGAGGGGTGTGAATACAGGCTAGCAACTGGAGTACGAGCCCCCAGGGACACTGGGTTATATGAATTATGCCTGTGCACATTAGATTTATGCTGTAACTGCTGTGCAAACATCAGCTTCTTAAGAAAAACCAAACCCAAAACCAAACAAAGTGTCCCCTGAAAAAGCAGCAACCAAATCAGTATAGGAAGAGAAAAAAACCCAACCCATTTAAAAAAAGCGCCCAAGAAAATGAAGATTAGAACTGCAGGAGAAAGACTGGAAGGGTCTGTGGGGACAGTGTCACCAAGGAAGCTGAGCAACTGTATGGGACAGAAACAGCTTGGTAAAGCTTCTTCCCTCTAGGTTGTGGGTTCCAGAATATAACAGATTCTGGCAATAGGAGAAAAACTAAGAGTAATGGCTGCTGCCTTTAAGAAATATTAAATCGACCAGTGTCACAGACTGCTGACTATTAAATGCGCCGCCGGCACGCTGGCTGGGCTGAGATGGCAGCAGCTTGGTCCAGGCGTGGCCCACACAAAGGAAGGACGCCCCGGGGCACCTCGGTGCCTCACTTGCCAGCCTTCCAGCCCGGGCGGTGGAGGGCACGGAGCCTAGCGTGCCTAGGGCTTTTGGATAGCCCAGGCGCGGCCAGAAATGAAAGAGCAGAGGTGGCTCTCGGCCGGTGATCCAAGGGTTTATTGTAGAAGCACCCTCAAATGGTCCGAAAGCCGAAGAGCGCACGGCACAGTAATCAGGGCTTCATAAGGATGCAGGGAAGGGGGCGGGGTGACACCACAGGGACCCATAGGAAGAGGAGAAGGGTGGGACAGGTCGGGACACCTTCCCATAGGGGACACAAGAGGTGTCTGTCAACTGTAGACAGAACCACCCCTCAGGAATCCTAGGAATTCAAAGGCAGAAGCCATCTTCACAGGATGGGGGTTTCACTCTTTGGTACCAGCCCACCAAACCTCTGTTTCTGGGCTCTGTGGCCTCCCGGTTGGTTCCTTCACCACAACAGCTGACCATAAGGACATAATTGGGGGAAAAAGCACAGGAACACTTTGGTGGGAAAGATGCAGCAAAACCAAGGTGAGCAAAGAAAGCTGTACTGCTGTCAGCATTTTGGGGATGAGACTGCTGATAGAATAACTGAGTTGACTGAAGCCACAGGAAGAACAGTGCCAAAGCAAGGATGCAAAAGTTGCTGCAATAATTAGGAGGGTTTACAGACATTTCGGCAAGAGGTCAAGTCTTGTGTTGCAGCATTTTAACCGGAATAAGGGAGTGTAGAGGCAAAGCTAAGGAAATAAAAACTGAATTTTGACCTGTGAAATCATGTGTTGACCAGATTTTTGCTGCAAAGATAGTTGCTGAAGAGAGCATGGAATGGTATAAGCTACTCATCACTGAACTGAAGTTGTAAGAAAGCCTTCTCTGTCTCCTAATTCACTCTGGGACATCTTGACATCATGGCACAAAATGATGAATAGCATTGGTGCAGAAGGCAGAGTTATGGTGCATGTAAACTCAAGAAGCTGGTGTTGTGCTGATCCAATGGTCATATGCAAGACTGCACATTCTCTTTCCTCTTGCTGTGTTGCTGTTGGCTTCATTATGTGAAAAAGCATAGCTGATAAAATGCATACAAAAGAATTGTGTGGTTCAAACGTAGCACACCAGAAAACTAGGTTTTGCTGAAGACATGACATTGCCAAGCTCATGTAAAGAGATGTTGAAAGACCACCGGGCATTGAGGGAAAAAGGCTATGTTATTAATCAGTTCTGAAAAGAAAAAAAATCTAATAAGAATCCTGACTAGAGCACTGTATTAGAAAGTGAAGGAATATAGAGATGAGTTGGTTCATATGCCTTAGAAACAACAAATGCTGCAAGGGAATATCCAGAAAGGAATTAAAAGTTGGCAAGGCACCTGCTGTATTCACCGCATCCAGCAAGATGTGGCTGTTGAAAGCTGCAACTTAAAGATCAAACTCACATCCTGAACTTTAAAGTTCTGCCCTACCATGTGTACGTGGTACAAATATGCCAGAGCTATAGGTAGGCATGTCCATGTCTGCCAGGGTAATGGCTTTGGGAAGAAGACTGAAGATTTAAATAGAATTCCATGCTCTGGCTCTTTTTACATGATCAAAGTGCAACTTCTTACCTCTGGCACTCATCAGAAAAGAATGGGCAAGTGTCTGGGACTTAGGATGAGAAGAAAGTTGTGCTTACATTAGGAAGAAGCAAAGGAGTGGAACAGACTTGGAGTTTGTTCAAGTTTGAGTCTCTCCAGTCAGCAGGAGTGACAGTGCCTGGAGCTGAGGGCCCTCAAGAACTGGAGAGATGATCTTTTACTGCACCCCTGCTCTGCAGAGAAGGATGGCACCTCTCCTCATTCCTTTTTATTTCCATGGTTATAGCTCTGCTGAGAATGGTGTTATGTTCCTCTCCAAGGTCTAACTCAGCTTGACTCTTGGCAGTTCTCAATGTGTTCCTGAGCTTTCTGACCCCTGAGCAAGATCTCATTTGTAGAAGACATTTTCCCCCCTTTCCACCTAGTTCTCAGCTCATCTTAATGTGCAGGTTTATGGTTTTCCAGAAGGCTTCTGGCACTTTGTTTCGATCGGCTTAAGATTCAGTTTACACTGATGCAGGTGTGATGTGGGCTTTGGCACTGCAGTCCCTGGATCCAGGATAAATTTTTAGAGCATACTGGATACTGGGCCAGCCCCTTCACTCTGACCTGTGTTGTGTGTTACACTGGTACAGAGGCTGTTTCAAGGCATATTAAGCTACCAGATCAAAGATACAGAAGGAAAAGATGTGCTGGAGAAAAGCGTTTTCTCAGATCTTTAGCCGCTTGTCCCCAGGGACCTGCCCCAGGCTCAGGAGTGCATGGGGGAGGGTGCTGAGTGGTCAGGTTGACCCACAGTCTGAAGAAAGCATTTCTCCTTGCTCCTTCTTTCATAAATTGCAGTAATCCTATATTCAATCTGCCTGAGGACCTGGACTGTCTGGCCTGGGTGCTGTCATCTGTGTGTCATGATGAAAGACAATTAAGCATTGCCAGCCAGTCAAGGGAGGGGATTGTCCTGCTGCACTCCACGCTGGTGTGGCCTCACCTTGAGTACTGTGAGCAGTTTTGGGTGCCACAATATAGAAAAGAGATTAAGCCATTAGAGGACATCCAAAGGAGGGCTGTGAGGATGGTGAAGGGCCTGGAGGGGAAACCGCATGAGGAGTGGCTGAGGTCACTTGGTCTGTTCAGCTTGGAGGAGACTGAGGGGACACCTCATTGCAGTTACAACTTCCTCAGGATGGGAAGAGCAGGGGCAGGTACTCTTGTGACCAGTGACAGGACTCGAGGAAATGGCATGAAGCTGAATCAGGGGAGGTTTAGGTTGGATATCAGAAAAAGATTTTTCATCCAGAGGGTGGCTGGGCCTTGGAACAGGCTCCCCAAAGAAGTGGTCACAGAACCAAGCCTGACAGAGTTCAGTAAGTGTCTGGACAGCAGTCTAAGACACATGGTGTGACTCTTGGGCTATCCTGTGCAGGGCCAGGAGCTGGACTCAATGATCCTGATGGGTCCCTCCACCTCAGCATATTCTATGAATAAATTAAAATCAAGTCCTCCAAGTCCAGAATGGATTTTGGCATCCAGTGCTGGGCTCAAGTCAATTCTCATCCTGAAGCCTGTGAAAGGGTGGGTCGGGGCCCCAAATCAGTCTGTGGGAGACTTCAAGTGAATGCTCGTGTACTTTATCTACTGATTATTTTTCTATTTTATTTTTTTAATTTTGACATAAACTGTTCAAGCTGGCGATGGACATCTGTGGGATTGCTGGTGAGGAGCGTGCAGCAGCTGGCCTGGGCTGTGCTACTGTTGGCAGGTGTCTTCCCCAGTGCCACAGCATGTCACCGTGGTGGCAGTGTCAGGGAAATGGCCAGCTCTGCAGCGTGTACAGCTGTCCCAAAATGGTAGACTGAATTTAACTCCACACAGCCCTGTCTTGTGGCAGGGGATCCTGCGAAGAAGCTCTAGATTCACCTCCTCTTTGCCATGCCACCACATTGACTCGGTGCCTTCTGGCTGGAGAGGAACAATCTCTGAGGAAGGTGGTAGGGATTTAGCCACACTCCCTAAATAACTTGTGTTTTCCTGTCTGGAGTGCAGCCTAAGGGTGTGATGATGCTTGTTTCTGGAGGGGTGAAGCATCTTAGCCATGTGTAGGCCTGAAAGGAAGGGGGAGGGAGGTAGTGTGCCGCTTCAGAGCCCAGCTGCATTGGGCATCTCTGGACACTGTACAAGATGTTGGTGCAGGTTCCAGTACAAGATGTCAGTACAAGATTCCACTGCAGATGTGGAATTACAGTTGTCTAGTTTAGAGATCGCTGTGGAAGAATGAATACTTTGCATCAGTTTAGGTCCTTGCACTCTCAAGGAGTTGACCTCTAAGTTTTCTGAAGTCAAGTATCATTACCAAGTATTTTCTCTTTCTTTTTTTGTCACCAAATGGGCAGGAGTCCATTTCATTAGGTAGTATCACTTCTCTTGAGAAGTTACTTGTCTGTCTATCCTGTCTTCTCTTCAGGCTTTAATGACCTTATGTAGATCACCTCCCCCCTGCCCATCTTTCTCTCCCCACAGCAGTGCTCCCAGCACTGCTGAGCACTGGTTTGCTCTCCCCTTTCTGGTCTCCTAAAGGCTGACTGGAGCAGAGGGCTTGATTCCTGCTTGCCACCTCTTTATGGTTTCTGTCTTGCTGCATTTGCTTTCCCTGCTCTTTCTCAAGTCTTCTTGGTCACAGCTGTGCAAACCCTGCCAGGGGACATCTCGTGCTGACACCTGGACCTCTTCATTGGCAGATTAGACTGTATGACAGCTCACAGCTCACTGCAGCTTGCAGACACTCTCTGTTGCAAATCATTCTCTGTTGCATCAATACAGCTTGCACAGCACCCGTGCTGGAAGCTGTGGAGCTTGCATTAGCCTCTCTACCCTTGACTACCCTGTATGCTTGTTTTTCCTTCCCTTCTGCTGCTTATTTCTGGTTCCTTCACATTAACAAATATATTAAATAATCTCTTGGGTAAAGAGATGTGCCAGCACCAAGAAATCCTTAACTTCTCTGTTTGTCATGATTAACCCTGTTCAGCCTGCTCCCACTGACTCCAGCTGAGCAGGTTGGCTGGACCAGGCAATCTCCAGAGATCCCTCCCAGCCTCAACTGTTATGTGATTCTGTGATCCAGCAGTTCTATCTCACATGCAGCTTTACTCAAGTTTTCAGCCTGGTACTGACAGAGATTTGTCACCTCAGGATGGCAAGTGCTGAGCAGCTGTGGCTACTGGCTTGGCTGTGTGCGTGTGCATGAGTCTGCACGACTGTACTGTCTGGGCCAAAAGTCTGTATCGCCTGTTACCTGGTCTCTCAGCAGATGAGAGTGGATGCTTTGGAAAGAGCAGGGCAAATGCATATTATCCCTTATTTAATGCTCCTCCTTTCTCTGACGCTTGGTGCTGCAAGATCCTCCATGAGTCTCCCCAGCTGTTTGTTGAATCCTGCCTTGTGACTGGCTCTTGTGGTTGCAGGAAGCTGCACAGTGAGATTTTGGGTCCACTCCTTTAGCCAGTTTCTCTCTCTTGACATTGCTGGTCCTTATCCCTGCTGTGTTGGTGCCTCCTGCACAGGGGTAGAATGGAGTGGATGCCTGGAGGCTCCTGCGGTGTGCTAGGACTTGTCTGGCTGGGCAGAGCAGGGAGAGCAGTGCACGCACACTGGGACATGTGGTTGAGTTGAAGAAGAGGGGCAAATGGCTGCTGCGTGGACAGAAGTTGATTCTGAATGTTGTAAATAGGTAACTTGTGAGTGTCCCAGGCCAGTTACACAGCAGGGATGTACCTGCATCGCAGCCAGCAACCATCTGCTCCCATGGCTTTTGCACAGATGTAACAGCTCCAGCTCTACGGACGTCTCATTTGTAGGTTTAATTTTATGATCTCTTTGCTGCTTGTTCTTCATACTTATTGATAACTCCCTTTCTCCTCCCTATAAGTGACTTGCTGAAGTTTGCCCTGATCCTATTCTCACTTTTTTCTTTTATGATAGAAGAGGACTTTTGAACCTTGCACCATTTCCCTTCCCCTCCAGCCTTTGTTTCCTCATGTCTGTGCTGGGAGATGTTTGTACAGTGGCAGTTTTCTCCTTGCAATTTTATCCCTGGTCTTTGTGTGCTGTGTCCTAGCCCTGACCAATGGGCTGAGCCTGCCCAGAAGAAATCCAGCCTAGGGCATATTATGGTCCTCTTTGTGTCATTTTCTTCTTGTACTAATAATCCACACATGAATTAATCAAAACTCAGTTAAAAGCAAACCTTGATCTTCTGTACTACAGAGAAAGGTGTCCATGGAATCACATCACTGTCATTGCAGCTGGCTCCTGTTCTTCTGGTGCTTTGCTTCTCAGGTCTCTTCCCTTCCTGATCTACACCCCAGTAGCCTATTCTTCCTGGCTGGGTTCATATATTTTGGTTTCTATCATATAGATTCTGCTTATTCTCTGCCTTTGCCCTTCCTGGGGGAGAATGTCGCCTTCCTTGATTTATACCCTTGTAGGTGATGGGAGTGTAGCATGAGTTTGTCTTGTGCTGTGTAATGAGGTGCTGTAGCTGGGTTGTAATGGGATGTCTCTCTCCCCGTCCAGCCTACGAAGCTGTTTCCCCTGCTATGATGCCAGGGCAGATCCCCGACCCGTCGCTGACGGCTGGCGCGCTGCCTGGGCTCGGCCCCTTGACGGGACTGCCTGGCACAGCCCTGACCGCTGAGGAGCTGAAGTGCGCTGACATCCGCAACATCGGGGCCATGATCTCGCCACTCCAGTTCCTGGAGGTGAAGCTTGGGAAGAGACCCCAGCCTGTCAAAAGTGAGGTGAGTATTGGGGGCTGCTGGCTGCAGGTGGCCCTGCAGGGCTATTGTCTGCACTTGCCTGGGTTTCCCTCCTGCCTGTGCTTTGCTGTCATAGCAGAGCGGCCAGCAGCGTGTTTTATAAGCTCCCTGTTTGGTGATGTGCATGCATGTTGGCAGCTGTTCCACTAGCTGCCTCTTCCCGCTGCCTGACTTTCTATCCCTGGCTGGCAGTGGTAGCCTCAGCATTCCAGACCTGACTGCTCCGATGCAGCCATTTGGCAGCCTTGTGAACTCAAACCCTGCCTGTGGAGTGGGGTCTGGTGCAGCCAACATGTCCCTAGGTTGGGGCATGCAGAGTAAAAGTCACCCAACCTGTCACCCATGTCAACAAGCCCTTGGTGCTTCTGGCATTGGTGTTGCCTCTCCAGCAGGGATGGAGTGTGTGGACAAGCGGTGTGGAGCAGTGACTCGCCCTGTGCTGCAGGTGCTGCTGACTGGGAGCTGCCCCTGCCCCATTGCTTGGTGTGGGCCTGGCTTCACCTCAAGTTTCCTGGCATGGGGAAGGTGGATAGTTTCTGCTTTGTACCACAGGCTGCCATGTCAGAACCAGGCTGAAGGGACTAGAGAGATGCTTGGACAGTGTTTTCCTTATATGGCTGTCTGTCCCATGTGTTGGTTGTCCACTCTGACTCTGGCTGTACTGGTGGTGTTTGCACCTCCTACTGCCTGCAGATGGAGCTGGGAACCCACCGTTTCAGAGCTCCCACTTTGGCGAGGGTGGTGGCTGCTGTTGAAGGTCCAGTAAACAGCCTCCTGAACAGAGCATTTGTTCCTGTGTGAGGTTACCTCAGATGATGCCATATGAGGATGGGGTGATGTGTGTTTTCTGGAGGCATGAGCAAGGAGGTGCTAGATGATGTGAAAAGCTGTCTGTGATGAGCTGTGAGCTGAAGGGAGTAAAATAGGAGTTCCAGGGAGAAACCTGCTCTCCAAATGGTGCTGACACTTGATTTAGCCCAATTTTTTGGCAGAAGCTGAGCAGCAGCTAGGCCCACCTGTGCAGAGCATCCCTGTTCTTCCCCCCAGCTGCTTGAGGTGGACTCCTGCGGGTAGAACTGGTATGGTGTAGTCCATCTGATGACCTTGCACAGGAGCTCTGTGCCCAAAAGAGTGTCCAGTCAGCTTAGGCAGCCTTGAGATCGCCTGGGAAGGACTGGGCAGCTCTGCAATGCAGGAGCTGAGGCTAGGATACTGTGGGAGACCATCATAAGACACTGTGGGATGCTAATGGCTTTGGTTCCTCTGTGGGCAAAGCAGTCACGGTTTTGCAGCTGAAGCCAAATTCTCTTCCAGGCTCTTGGTCTGGGTATTAATACAGCACATGGTCTGCAGTGCCTCCTTGCTTCATGGATTGGGGAAGACAGAGGGTGACTCTGTGGCTATGCTGTCTTCCTGGGCCCAGCTCCTTTCCTGGGCCATCTCAGGCACCTCTGAGCTGGCCCTGCAACCGCTGCTTTTGCTTTTTGTGGGCATGGGTATGTGATGTCACTGGCATCTGTGTAACAGGGACAGGGCAGTTCTGCCCCACAGCAGGTACTGGAATTGCTGACTGTCTTCTAAGCCAGCTGTTGAGGCATCATGTGAAGGAAAGATAAGAGAAAACCCCCTGACACCCCCTGCACAGGTACCTTCCATGCAGCTGGTTCCTCCCCTGCGTGGCCTGTGGAGCTGAGGAGTTGAAGACAGCAAATGGAGCTGCCCTTGGCAAGGCTTTGCAGCAAAAGCCTGAGGGAGCTGAAGCAGTAGCTGCTTATCCCATGAGTAGCCAAGAAGCTGCCCACGCATAGTTTTGCAATGCAGCCTGCAGCTGCTTTCCTCTTGCAGGGAGCTGGAGCCCAGGAATGCTGGGTGCTGTTGTGCCACTCTGTGGTGCCTGGGAGGACAGGCTGCTTGCCATGAGCCTGGGCAAAGCAGCTCTCTCTGCTCTGCTGGGGGCACCAGCATCTCCTGGCATTGGGGTGTTTGTGCCTGGGGGCACACACAAAACCCACCCAGTGGGTGTTGCGTGCTGGCTTCTCTGCAGGGTGATGGACAGCCCCACTGGGCAAGCTGCTCTCCTCTCAGACAGGCGTTGAGAGATGCTGCTGGGCTCATCCACCACGGAATCCATCCTGGGGTGCTTGCTCCTGGACTGAGCCCTGCCCTTCAGGCAGATGATCACCACAGTTTCTGAGGCTGCTGACTGAAGCAGTTCAGGAGGCGTCCCCAGACCTTCTACCTACAGGGATCCCCTGGAGATCAACTGCTGAGGCATGCTATTGTGTGATACATCATCACTGTCCCATGTGCCTCCGAATAACATTGTACCCTCAGCATGAGGGCCATGTCACCTTTTTGAAGCAGATGGGGGAAAAACTGCTTTCTTGAAGAAGAGAACTTCTCTGCCCTGAGAATTTGTGGATTCCTCATGCCTGGAAGTGTTCAAGACCAGGCTGGACAGGGCTTTCAGCAACTGCTCTACTAGAAGGTGTCCCTGCTTGTGGCAGGGGAGTTGGAACTAGGTGATCTTTAAGATCTCTTCCAGCTGAAACCTTTTTATATTTCTATGAAGCTACAGGAACTGTGGTCAAAAAGCAGAGCCAAGAGTTCAAGCTGCTTCTGTCTGTGTTGAGCCACCTTCCTTGAGCATCTGTACTCCATCTAAAGGACACAGACCTTTGCTGGGCCCTCTGTGGGGTGGAGGCAGGGTCAGAGACAGGTTGCTTATTCTGTAATTCTGGTTGAATGGACCAACAGGGCATGGAAATGTCAGGCAGTTCCCAGGGCTGGTGCAGTTGCTGGTTGTTCTTCCAGTTCCTGTTACACCTCAAGATGTACTTTTGAAGCCAAGTTTGGGGGTGTTTTTTGAGCTTTGGATCTGTGAGCACACGTTAGCTCTCTGCGCCCTCCTAGTAATCCTTGAACTAAAAGTCCAAGAAGCTGTCTTAGGGGTAGATGAGTGGTTGATCAATGTGCAGAGGGGAATTGCATCTACCCTGATGTCCACCTCCTCTTAATGTCTGTCAGGAAATTTTGTAAGAGCTGGCAGTGGAATGTAGAGTTAGAGTCTTCCAGATTACTTCTGCTAACCTGTCATGTCTAAGTTATGTGGGTGTAGTGTGAGCTGTCCATTTCTGACTGGACTTGCAGGTATCAGTGCAGTTCCCATCCTAGTTCTCCCAAGTGAGATACATTGGTGCCCCATATGACACTGCCTTGGCAAAGGAATGGTGGCAGCCTGGCATTATGGAAGTCTGTGCATAGCTTGTGCTGGCTTTGCTTAATATTTTAGCCCCAGCTAAAATAGCAATGGTATAATGCTTTGGTATAATGCTTGCAAAGTAGAAAAGATGTAAAACCGTTAGTGCTATGAAACTCAGACATCGCCTTCTACAGCATGCTATGTGCTGTGTATTGGGCATGCAGCTTACTAAAGCTGCCCCTTCACCCTTCCTTTGCTGAGGTACCAGCACCCTACCATGTTTCATCCAGTCCTTGTGCATCACACTGGGATGTTTTGATTAGTGGATTTTGGACTTGGTGACTGTTAGCGGTGCGCACAGTCTACTGTGGATTATGGCACCTTCAGCCTTCATTACCATCAGGCACTACTGGTGCGTCTACATGTGGGGTGATCTTGTGGCCCCTGGGTGTCAGTCAATAGGAATGAGGCAGTTCAGTCTGACACCTCAAATTTCAGAGACCCAGGCCAAATGTGGATGAAGGCACTGGGGACCTTTTCTATCCATGCTACAAAGCATAACCTGACTTCACAGGGCTTTCCAGCAGTCTGATTTTTCTTGAAGGAGCTAGTTTGGGTCTTGGATGTAGGCATGCCATAGGCCATTTACACAGGCTTTGCAGCATATATCCATAAATACTTTGATTATGGGTTTCTAACCCATTGAGCCTATTGGCCTGGCCTGTGTGGTTTGAGTCAAAGAGCACTGAGAACTGAGTGATGGCGAACGGTACAGGTGCTGCTGTGTCCTGCTTCCTCACAGGGGATGCAGGACCTGTCCCCCCCTTACTGTGGTGGCCCTGTGACTCAGTCAGTGCTGAAGCTGCAGCAAACAGTCCCAGGTATTGGAATGGGGCAGGCCCCGCTGGGATATCTTCCGGGTTTTTCTGCCTTTCATCCTTGGCTGTGTGTGATGCTTTCAATGTCTATGCTTACAGAGCTGAGCTTGTAGATGTGTGTGTGACAAATTGCCCGTGTTTCTGGAAGGGGGCTCTATTCTCTGCCTCTTCCTTCTCTCAGGGAGGGAGCAGCCCTGTGAAGGGTTGTCTGTCCCCTACCAGCCATGTCTTCAGCTGTGGGTACAGGTCTCCCTCTCTGTGTTCCCACAAAGTGGAGTTAGAGGCTGTAACAGCAGCACACCTGGTTCCAGTGAGGAGTAAGTCATATTGCTGGTGGCCCATGACCAGGTGGCTGCCACATTGCCCTGCCACGAGTGGGGCTGCCACATGCTCACCCCTACCTCCTGCCCTGACCCACACCTGCTGGCTCTGATCTGGGTTTCTCTGTCTTGTAGCTGGATGAGGAAGAAGAGAGGAGGAAAAGGCGCCGGGAGAAAAACAAAGTAGCAGCAGCTCGATGTCGTAACAAGAAGAAGGAGAGGACGGAGTTCCTGCAGCGGGTGGGTGCCCCAGTCTGTCCCAGGGCACAGCAGGGACTTCCCTAGAATGGCTCTCCAGCTGCAGGCAGCATTGCCTCCTGAACTGCCCCTCTGCCTCCCCTTGCTCCAGTGCCCTTATCTGGGAAAATACAGCCCCTGCTTTTCACGAGGCTGTGAAGGTGGTGGCCATGTACATGCCCAGGAAGAGCTTACCCATGGTACCAGGGCTGGAGAAGGCTGGAGGTGGGTTCTGGGCTTGCATTGAGAGAGGAATGATAATACCTCTGCCTCAGTGCTGGAGCAGGAACACCCATATGAGAGTGGCACAGGACAGGGGCTGGCAGTGTGCTGGCCCCTTGACCAAAGTCCTAAAGATTTTCCCACTGAGGCAGATGCCCACTCCACCTCTGACCCCAAGGCAGAAAAGCTGTCACAGCACCTTGCTGTTTTTCTGCAAACAGTGGTAAGACATGGGCAGATGACACAGCATGAGACAAGGAGTCATTTCACAAGGGCAGATCCTTATAGATGGGGTGGGTGAAAACTTAAACATGGGTTTGTTCCCAAGCAACTTACCAGACGATGGAAAGCAGCCAGGCAGAGGTTTTGCTAGGGTGCGGCAGAGACCTGTCCCAGGTGGTGGCTGTGTATTTCTGTGTGATGGCACTATGTAGCACAGGGCAGCAGGGCTGGGGATGAACTGCCTGGAGGGATGTGGTGCTTTGGCAGGTCTTCAGTCTGCTCCCCTGCTGCAGGGGCTGAGGGACAGCACTGAGCAGAGATGGCATGTTGGCCAAATTGTTTCTTGTATCTTGTCCTGCTAGATAAAGTCACATGCGGTTGTGTTCCTGTCCTGCTAGGAGTCTGAGCGTCTAGAGCTCATGAATGCTGAGCTGAAGGCCCAGATAGAAGAGCTGAAACAGGAGAGGCAGCAGCTCATCCTGATGCTAAACCGGCACCGTCCCACCTGCATCGTGCGGACAGACAGCATCAAGACGCCTGAGAGTGAAGCCAACCCACTGCTGGAGCAGCTAGAGAAGAAGTGAAGGTGGCACTGGGCCAGGAGGAAGAGACAGTGGCACAGGGTCTTCCAGGGTCTCTGATGTATGTACTGTACGAAGAACTGTGCACCCAGGCCTGGTGCAGCCAGGACCCAGTGGGCTTCCTTGGGCACTATGGACCAAACATGGGAACAGAGAAGATCACGAACCTGCCAACCATGTACTCTGAGGCTGAACCTGGGAGCAGGGCTGGTGGTGCCAGAGAGGGCAACCTCCCTGGGATACCTCAACACAGCCCTTCAGCCTGCTCTCAGCCCTGGGACCCACGATGCCACAGCGTGTCCTGCAAGGACCCTGCAGTCCGTGGGTAGCAGGGGCTGCAGGCTGAGGAGTGGCAGCTGTGCAGTGCCCACCAGCACCCTGCCCAGAGGCTGCCACTGCTCCTGGCGCGTGCTCGGGAGGGAAACCCAAACCCAAGAACCACAAACACTTGATGCAGCCCCATCTGGTGGGCAGGCCTGTCGGGGCTCGGTGGCGCAGGCGCCCCCCACAAGCACACTCAGTATAATGTTTACAGCCCAGCTGTCCGTGTCGGCCGTGCTTTTGAATGCACATTTTTACACTTTTTTAAAGTATTTTTTACAAAGTTTTTATACAGTGATCTCTATATGGATTTATATAATCACTAGATGTGATCTCATAGAAATGTATGTTATAATGGTCTGTTTGTTACAAACACATATGCCACAGTTATCTCCATTGTGTTACTTGTCTGGTAGCATCCAGCTCCTTTCCTGGCATGCCGGGAAGGGGGTCCAAGCTGCCCTCTGCAGTGGTGTCGCTACCCTCTCCATCCATGTATGTCCTTCATAATACTCAGTTCTGTATCTCTCAGTAAATGTTACCTTTGCGTATGCTGTCCTCCTGTAGCTCTGTTTGGGTCAGCACTGTGGCAGCATCTGCCAGGGCTGAACAGGCCAGGTGTGTTCCTGGCTGAGTGGCACAGTGGAGCAGATCCCAGAGCTGGTTTTGGTGGTTGTGTTAGCAGCTGTGGGCCAGGAGAATTCACTCTAGAAAGCTGGGAACCTTGGAGGCAGCTCTGAGTATTGTCAAGCAAGAAGTAGCTCAATGCTGCACCAAAGAGGATAGGCAGGCATGGCTTGCCAGATGGCAGAGAGAGACCATCTCATCCTTAACTGGTCCTTCGTGTTTCAGTCCCAAATATAGCAGTTTGAACTCATTTCAGGGATGAGAGAGAAACAGGGGACCTATCACCATGTCCTTGTGCTGGTGATCCCTTTATGTGCCTTTGTGCTTCCTTCTGCCCAGACCGTGGAGTTCATGGCTCAGATCTGACCCATTCCTCAGCTGCTGTCAGGAGCCAATCTTCATTCTTTGAAAAACATGATACCTCTGCCTTTCATCAGGCTCTGCTGAAAGGATGCAGAGCACGTGCTCGGCCTCCTTATCTCTTCTCTTTATTTCCCTCTGCAAAGTGTACATGGTAATAAATTCCCTCTTCGGTGGTCAGCGGAAGCTCCCTGTGGATACCAGATGATACAGGCATCTTGTCCACCAGCATCTTGTACTTTTTGTTCGCCTGGAGAGTGTGTGTGCTCATCTCCATTCAGGAGGCCTCTCACTCACCCACTACACGGCTTCCAGCAGCACTGGCAGTACTGTGAGTGCAGATGATGGCCTTTCTCTGGTGAATAGCCACATTGCAGTAAAAATTTCTGCTATGAAAACAGCTGGCTTGGAAAAGAAATAAGAGATGCCCTTTGAAATCAAGCATGCTAGAAGAAGCTTGCAAAGGCAGTGGTAGAAGAGTGATGTATCTACATCAGTTTAATGTTCAGCTATTCCAGCCAAGGCTTGGGCAGGAGCTGAATCCTAGCAATGCCCAAGGGTTGGAATGAGATTATCTTTAGGGTCATTCCTAACCCAGTCCACTCCCTGATTCTGTCACCCAAACAACCTTCTGCTGTATTCCAGTCAGTACCAAGGCGCATTTGATGCTCAAAGTTTAGGGCATTTCTTTTTCAGGTTACTTGGTTGGGCTGTAACACAATAAAGTTAAAGCAGAGGGTTTGGGCCTTTTCCCCTTTATGCCACAGCCTGTGACTGTTGAATGGAAAAGGTTCCATCTCTGTGCAGTGCACTATACTGCAAACCCCTCCTGGTTCCTGTAGGAGACAGGCTGTTTGATGTTCTTGACTCTGGTAATATCTGTCCTCTCAAAACCCAGCTCTCACCTTCTCAGAATTGAAAATTTTCCTCTGGTGGTCCACTGGACAGGCTTGTGCATTACAGTGACATCTCCTGGGCACGGGCAGAAGCAAGAGGGCACATGCCAGGCACGGCCTGTGTTGCCGCATGCCAGAACATGCTCCCAAATCTAAAATGCAATGGTTCTAGCTGTGGCAGTGTCCTTGCACTTGGATCCACTTCATCCACGGACTGGTAATGTGGATTTGCTTGGAAAAGTCAACTGACACTTCTCAAAGGCCGGGAAGCCACCTCCTGGCCATCCCGCACCACCCCATCCTGTGTTAGGTGCACTGTGGACCACCACTGGAGCAGAGCTGAAGGGATCTCGTACTTCTGGGACAGGGCTTGGTGCCGGTGGTGCTGGAGCCGGTAGCCTGGTAGTTGTGGGGCTGCTGCCAGCCCCACGTCCCCGGTCCAGCCAGCCGTCGGGTTGCATCCCTCATGCTGGTGGGCGCACACGCACGGACACATGGATCCCTCCCGTGGATAGCTCTAGCTGGTTGTAGAGCGGCAGTTGCTGGCCCTGGGCGCAGGAGCCCTGGGGGCGGCAGTCGCTGCTGGCACACAGCTCTAGTACGGCTCGCTGGCTGCTCCAGCCTGAGGCTTTCCCGTGCTCACCCAAACCCGCACACGAGGTGTCTGGAGACAGGGGCGCAGGAGCCCGTCGGCGGGCGGGATGCGACAGCGCGCGGGCATGGGCACCGGGCCGGTGCGGCCGGTCCCTCTCCCTCTGCCCCCCTGCGGCCGCTCTCGCCGCCTCGCTCCCCACACGACCCGCAGGCGCTGCCGGCGCCGGCCCCGCCGCTCCCCGGGCGCGGGCAGGGGGCGCCGGGGCCGCC
>VWPU01025176.1:0-17254 GCA_013398955.1 Callaeas wilsoni | reverse complement strand
CGGGGAGGGCTCGGCGGCGGCGCTCAGGTGGGCACCGGGGCGAGACGGGGGGAGCGGGGCGCTAAGGGGCCATCGGGGAGCGGCGGCCCGTGGCGCACGGCGGGAGCGGGGCCAGTTCTGTCCCTTGCCGTGCTGCCACCACCGCCCCTCCCGGTGCCCCAGTTCCGCTGGCCGCAGCCCAGAGCCGCCCGCCGGTGGCGGCGGGCGGGGTGCGGAAACTTCCAGCAGCAGCGGGTGGCCCCGGGAGCGCCGTGTTTACGGCCAGGCCGAGGGGCGGTCCCAGTGCCGTCGTACTGGTGCCGGTGCCAGCGCCAGCACCGCCCTCGCATCAGCTGGGACTCACGGGCCCGGGGCGAGTACCAGGGGCGGGACGGTACCCCGGGGTGTCGCGGGGGGCTGCAGCGGCCGCATTCTGGTCCTGTCCCCCACCCGGAGCGGGCTGGCCGATGGAAGTGTCCCGGCGTGCTCGGGGATGGGGAGGGTCCCCGCTGAGCCCTTAATCCGCTCCAGCCGCTAAGCACCTTAGCGAGCTGCGCCCTCCCGCTGCCCCCCCGCCCCGCGACTGAGCCCCCCGCGGGAAGCGGGCAGGGAACGGCGCCGGCAGCAGGGACCCCTTCTCCGTGCCTGGGCAAGTTGGGGTGACGCCGGCGGGACGGCAGTGCGTCAGCGGCAAAGGGTCCCCCCGACTCGGGCTGTAGGTGATCGCAGGTGGCCGAGGTGCGGGCAGGGTTCTGGAGAGCTGGGCATGGCGTGGCACTGAGTTGCTCTCGGGAGGCAGGGGGGTGGCCGGGGCACCGGAGAGGGTAGGCAGCCTGCCCTTGCTGTCCCACACCCAGCACTACCAGGCTGTGCATGTGGGCCCCTGACTTTGCCTTCTCCCCCTGCAGTGACCCCGTGGGACAGCTCACGTCATGGTCGACTACTACGAAGCGCTGGGGGTGAGCCGCAACGCCACCGCTGAGGACATCAAGAAGGCGTAAGTGCATGGTAGCCTGCCTCTGCCTGTGGAGCAGAGCCCCCCAAGCCATCCCCACCTGGTGCCAGCAAGGCAGGGGCTCCCTTCGGGTGGTGTGGACAGGGCCCAGCTCCAGAGGTGACAGTTCAGCCTTTGTTTCCTTTGTATGGAGGCCAGAGTGAGGTTGGGCTTTGCTGCATCTTTTGGTGGGGTTTGGTCCCTTTGTCCTTGCTGTTAGCTTGGGGCTGGAGTCTTGGTGTTTGGAGGCTCCCCTCTCTCTCACTGCCAGAGGGTGCAGGGATGTCAGACGGTTGAGGCACAGGAACTCCGCTCACATCAAGGTCAGGGGACTGGAGCTCACAGGCTGAAGAGCAGCATGTCCCCTTTTAGGGATGTGGGCCCTGTGGGCAGGTTGGTGCTGTGCCCCAGGCACTACTGGAGAGCTGACAGAGCCTCCTGAGTCTCTGCAGCTCCTGCCTGGTGCCCTGCTGAGGTGCTACTGCTCTCACTGGGCTGAGGTATCGCCTGAGGGGAATGCCAGGGGATTGCTGGCTTGTCAACAGGTGGCAGAGGTCCCTGTGAGGGTCTTCCCAAGAGTGTGTGGGAGAAGCTGGGAATCATGGTTTAACCCTAGATAGCTGCAGTGGGGAGGAGAGGGCTGCTGGTGCTCTCCTGGCCCCAGGGGGCCCCTAGCAATCCCTGGTCCATGCATGCTCACAGTGGAGCCCATGAAGGCTCCAGAACAAACCTGTGAGTGTTGTCCAGAGCCATCGATGAGGGCAGCTGAGGAGGGCACACATTGCACTGTTGTGGTCATGCTGCAGTTCTGGGGTTATTTCTGTTTTGTTTGTTTAGTCTGTGTGTGTTGGTGTGTGTATGCCTAAATATGTGTGTATATATATATATATGTGTGTGTGTGTGTATATATATATATGTATGAAAACACATACTTTTCTCGGGAGGCAGAACTAGTTCAGGAAGCTCCTGTTTGGTGCCTGAGGCTGTGGGGCACTGGGTGAAGCGGGTTTGGGGTGCCCCTGCCTACAGGCTGGGAGGTGCATGCTCAGATGGGGGTTGCTGGCCCAAGAGCCCAAGGGCTGCTGCTTGCCCATCACTGCCCCTCTGTGCAGGTACAGAAAGGCTGCGCTGAAATGGCACCCGGATAAAAACCCAGACAACAAGGAGTATGCGGAGCAGAGGTTCAAGGAGATCGCCGAGGCATATGAAGTGCTGTCGGACAGTAAGAAGCCACAGTGATACCTTGTGTGTGTGTGTGTCCGCCCTGGGACTGCTCGCGCTGGGGTGTCCTGGTGCTGGGCTCACCCAGGTTGCATCCCTGGCTGTCCTTGGGAGGCAGTGGGTCCCTACAGCTTTACCAACACAGCTCGTGGGGCTTAGTTACTTCCTCACAGGTCTCTCAAAACAGCCCTTGGGACAGATGCTGAGCTGTTGGCCTCCACAAGGGGATCTTCCTAGTGGGGCTGAAGCTTTGCATTCTTGCCCAGTGGTCTTACTTGGGCTTGGGTGCAGTGCTGGGGTGGCAGGGGCTTGTGCCAACCCTCTCCTCTTGCTCCCTGCTGTTCTGCACCTCCCTTTGTTGGGAGAAGTGTCAGTGCTCCTGCTCCCACCTGGCAGCCAGCTTCCCCACAGCCCCTTTTCTTCTTCCAGAGCAGAAGCGTGATGTCTATGACCGTTATGGCAAGGATGGACTCATGGGAGCAGGTGAGTAGGGCCGTGGGGGTTAGTGCAGCTCTGGATACATCCCTGTCTGAAGACCTGGTGTGGGTCAGTGCCACCAGGGCTCCCCACCCTTCAGGGGAGTTGTCACCCAGGGCTCCATTTAACACTGAGCATCTTCCGTCCAGCAGGAGCAGGGGGCTCCAGGGCCAGCGCCGGAGCCCCCGAATTCACCTTCACCTTCCGCAGTGCTCACGATGTCTTCCGGGAGTTCTTTGGCGGGCGAGACCCCTTTGCTGAATTCTTTGGTGCGTATGGGGCAGAGGAGGTTCTTGGGCATCTCTGTCCATGAGGCAGCCACTGAGCTTGGGGACAGAGCTTACGGGTGACCCTGGCACATCAGTGCCCTGCTGCTGGTTAACCAAGCTGATGGAGTAATGTTGATGGGCGGGCCCCTGCCTTTCAGATGATGTGCTGCCCTTCTCTGAGCTGCGAGGACCTGGCCCCCGGCACCATGGCGGAGGCCACTTCTTTTCCCCCTTCCCAGGATCCTCAGGTAGGAGAGGCTGCCATTCCTCCCAGCAGGGCAGTCTTAGAACACCATGTTAACCAGTGCAGAGTCTGTCCCCTGCCCTCCTCTTGCCACCCACCCTGGCACCAATCTCGTTGCTCCCTTCTCTAGATTTCTTCGCCTCATCCTTCAGCTCTGGTGCAGACACTGGACTGGGTTTCCGCTCTGTTTCCACCTCCACCACCTTTGTTAATGGCAGGCGTATCACCACCAAGAGGTGAGGGCAGTGCCAGCCCACCTTGCTCCCACAGACTTCTCTCCATCAGCAGGCCTCTGACCCTGCAACTTCCCACTATGTACTGGCTGCATGGCTCTTGACCGTCCATCTGTTTGTCTGCCTGTCTGCAGGATTATTGAGAACGGGCGGGAGCGGGTGGAAGTGGAGGAGGATGGGGAGCTGAAGTCGATCCACATCGATGGTGAGAAGTGGCACCTGCAGACTGAGTTGTTGAGGTCTGCTCCCTTTCCCTTTAGGGTGTCTGGGAGGTGCTGCATCCAGGCTTTGTTTTGGACTGAGCCTTGGTTGGCCCTGGTTTGGAGCTCTGCTCTGAAGGATGGGATGGGATGGAGGTACCAGGGCCCCACACCGGCTTTGGGGAACTGGAGTGCATGAGTCCCCCAACCCCTGCCCCTGTCCCCACAGGTGTTCCTGATGACATGGCGCTGGGGCTAGAGCTGAGCCGGCGGGAGCAGCAAGCCTTCCCTCGGCCACGGCCCCCCTCACCGCCAGCACCGGCCCCACACCAGACCTCAAGCTCCTCACCTGTCTGCCTCTACACGGACAGCGAGGATGAGGATGAGGACTTGCAGCTGGCCATGGCCTACAGCCTCTCTGAGATGGAAGCTGCGGGGCACCACCAAGCAGGTGGGCACAGCCCCGGCTCCCTGTCGGCACCGGGGGGCAGCCACAGCAGCCCGTCCTCCACCCGCAGAGCCCGTGGTGTCCGGGGGAGGCTGGAGCAGGAGCCACTGGGGGCCAGCAGTTCTGCTGCAGTGGGGCACGAACCTGCCCCCAGAGTGAAGCTGTGGCACTGCCCTCTCCTCTGAGCGCGGGGCAGGGAGAGGAAAGCAGGGGTGGAGTCTCACTGCTTGGAACTCAGCTCCTGCCTCCCCTAGCAAGGGAACGGGTCTCTTCTGCCCTGCCTCCTTGCTCAGGTGAGTGGATGGCTAGTGGCATCCCAGGGTTGGAGGCACCCAGACTTGGAGGTAGTGGCTTGGAGAGGGGTCCCAGGAAGAGGGGCAGCTCCCTGCCCTGGCTCCTGGAAATGTGGGGGGCCCCATGGGCAGGCATGCCCTGGCTGTGCCTGCCCCTCCCTCCCTGCCTGCCCTGCAGGCGGGCAGGGTCTCCAGCAGGTGCCTCCCTGGCTGCAGCCTGCCCCTGCCCAGGCTGCGGGGAGTGCTGAGTTGAGCTCCCCTCCTTGCAAGGAGGGCTGTGGACATAGCCTCTGCTTGGTGCCTTGTGTCTTGTCTCTTCCCTCCGGATGCTGTTGCTCCTGCCTGTACGCCATCCTCCTCTGTCTCCTTGCAGACTCTGCCTCATCACTCCCTTCTGTATGCCTTGTGCACCCTCCAGGGCACTGTCCCTCCTTGCTTCCCACAGCAGCAGTGACCCTCCGTGATGTTCACAAGTGTTTCTACCCCCTCCCTTGCCCGTAGTTCTGCCTTGGCTCTCTTCCTCCTCCGCCTGGGACCTTCCTCCCTCCATCCCTGCCCCTCCCCAGCCCTTGGCCGAGGAGGATTTCACAGGTGCTGTTGTGTACCCCCCTCCGCTTGTCTCCCCAGGTGTGTTCTGAGGCTGCTGCGCCCGGGGACCGCGCACGCCCACTCGCCCACGGAGGCTCTCCCAACCAGGACTCCGCTTTCTCCCTGCACGGCCACCCCCTGCCACCCCCTTCCCCCAGCACCCTCTGGCTCCGTGGGATGCGGTGAGGGGGGGCATGACAGGGCTTATGGCCGAGCAATACCTGGGGCTGGGGGGAGATGCCCTGGGCACCACAGGGTGGTGGAGAGGGTGGTGATGGGGGTTGCTGTAGATTAGGCTGCTGGGAGGTGCTGGCCGTAGGCAGCGAGGGGCAGCATGGCTGGGCTCAGCCAGCAGGGCTGGGCTCTGCCCCCCTCCTCGCTGTAGCCCCCCCTCTCTGACCCCCTTCTGCTAACAGCTGTCAATAAACCTGTTTGCAGTAGCTTCTGCCTCTGGGGTCTTTCTGGGCTGGGGTTGCAGGGTTTTCATCTTTGCCTGCAGGTGAGCTGTACTTGTCTGGCAGTTGTGGAGTGCAAGGCTAGAGATGGACGAACGTGACATTTCCTCCCTGTGCCATCCCAGTACACACAGTCAGAGGCCAGGCCTGGCTGCAGCTGCACGAACGTGACACAAGAACTTTATTCACATCAAGATACAAAATTATAGTTCTCTAGAAATTTTTCTTCTGCTCGAGTGACTAGGCAGGGAGCACACAAAGGGGACCTGGAGTGGGGCTAGGCCAGGCCCCCCTGCACCCCATGCTCCCCTGTGGAGGACTCCTGCCCCCACTTCTGCCCCCGCATAGGTACAGGAAGAGAGCTAACGCAGAACTGACCGGTTGGGGAGCCCCTCTGCCAGCTCCCAGCAGCATCACCTGGTGTCCCCTTCCACAGGGCTTAGGGGCCACGAGCCCTGTCCCCTCTGTGGTGGCAGTGGGTGTGATGGGGTTCCTGCACACAGAGGGCCTGAGATCAATGTCCTTGGGGAGATGGGAAGGGACGCCTGGGGACAGGGGGAACAGAGCCAGAAGCACAGACACCATTTTACAGGGAGAACAGCCCCAGAGGCAGGTGAGGACAGTGCGAAGCGCAGGGCAGGGGGCAGACAAGAGGGGGGAGGGAGGGCTCCTCGCCATCACTGCGGCAGCGCCTTCAGGATGGCGTTCACTTCCTCAGCCACAGCCGTCAGTGCAAACTCAAACTGGTCCTGCAGGAGCACAGCAGGGGCATGAGGGTCCCTGCCAGCCCAGCCCCAGGGGCTGTGCATGCTTATGTGGAGGGAGAGGATCCCCACTTTGGGGCGTACCTTGGTCTGCACCATACCAGGCCGCTGATCTCGGATGTGCTCCAGGGTAGCAGCTATGTCTATCTCCTTCACCCCTGGGGCAGAGGGAGAGAGGGGTGCTAGGAGGGGAGTTCACAGGCCGAGCTCATGGATAGGGCAGAAGTGGTGCTTCTCTGCACCTACCTTTAGCCATTCGGTTCAGGACCATGTCAACAAGGATGTACGTCCCAGTCCTGCCAGCACCATCACTGCAAAACACAGATGCTTGGTCCAGGGGAACTGGTTCCAACGGGACTGGTCCTGGGCAGCAGGTCCCAGCCTTCAGTCACCCTCAAGCCCAAATGCCCCTCCATCCCCTGCAGTACCTGCAATGCACGATAATAGGGCAGGAGCGACCCCGGTAGCACTTGTTCACCTTCCTGCAAGGAGAAGAGGGAACAGATCAGTGCCCTGCTGTGCCAGGGTCAAGGCTGTGCTAGGTGTCCCTTGCTGTGCTCAGTGGGGCAGGGCAGCAGCACACCATGATGTGGCCCTGGGGGTCCCGCTCATGGCTCCTCCTGCCTCCACATGGTGCTGGATATGGGATGGGAACCGCGAGTGGAAAGTGGCCGGGGCAGGGAGAGGAGTTCAGTTCCTCAGGTGCCCAGCCTGGGGAGGGGAGCAGTGGCAGGACCCCCAGGGAGCGGCTCTGGTCCGGTGGGGCGTGAAGCTGGGGGCCAGGCGCCGGTGGGGCTCCTGGCATGCTCCATGCAGCAGGCACGGCTGCCAACGATCACTTTTGTGACTATGCAACTGGAGCCAGATTACTAGCTGCAAATCACAAAAATGACGCCGGCAGCTGCGAGAGAGAGACAGAGACAGACAGAGAGAGACAGAGAGAGCGTGAGCGGGACTGAGAGGAGGGCAACATGCTCAGAGACCCCCCCCCACTGCCCTAGGCTGGGTCCCTTGCCCCACACAACCTAGGGACAGTGAGCAGCCTGTGCCTGGCAAGAGCCCACCACCACTCAGAGACCTAAACACCTGGGCAGGCACCTCTTCTGGGAGCAGTCCCAGTCCTGCAACTCTTGCCCTGGGCTAGCTGGGGATCCACCACTGGCCGTAGGGCACTGGGAGCAATGGGTCACAGCCACTTTAAGGCTGGCTCTGGGGGTTTCTTCTTGCACCCATGGCTGGGGAAGGTGCCAGTCAATGCTGCCCTCCATGCCAGCTTTGGGGAAGAGCACTTTCCCACCCTTCCTGTGAAGGCTGGAGAGCCCTGGCAACCTCAGCCAAAGGTTTCTTGCCCACCAAACTCTGTTGAGCCTCATCCCAAGTTGGCCAAAACCTGGCTCTTCTGCTTCCCCCCATCCATGGTAGCTCCTAGTCCCTGCACCTCGTCCATGCCACGGCCTCGACCCTCATGATAGTGGCAGCAATGTCCTTGCCCATCGGTCACCTGCATTTGGGATCACTGCTGGCTCCCCAAGGGCTGGCACAGTGCCAAGTGGGTACTCACCTGCGGAAGTCAAGGAGGGGCCGGGTGGTGGTGGGGATGCCCTCGGCCGGCCAGCTGAGGAAGTGGAACTGCGTCAGGGTGCGGGTCTCCTGCGACTGCACGTTTTTCAGGTAGAAGCTGCGCACCAGGAAATCCTCGCACCAGATGTGCTCTGACACCAGGTTCACCTGCCCAAGTGAGGCAGACCATGGGCATCAGTGCTGGGCAAGGGGGCTGCACTCAGGGTGACAGGGGCTGGAGGATGCTCCATGCCCCAGGCTACCTGCCACACTTGCCTCATAGATGTGGTAAAGAGAAGAGCCTTCATCTGGCCAGTAGCGGTCACACTGCTTGACACTGTCCTCGGCCAGGGGGCTCAGCATGACAATGACAGTGCAGCCATGTTCCCACACCATCTGTGGGCAAGGCAAGGGGGGTTTCACTGCTGGGGGACAGCCCAGGTGGAAGGGCAATTGAGCCACTGTGACCTATTTTGTGGGCAGCACACAAAGGGACCCCAGTGGGCTGGCACAGCTCTGTGACACTCACCTGCCAGAAGTCAGCAATAGTGTGGGACAGCGGCCCCTGCGTGGCAATGTACGCTGGCATCCGTGGGTCATGCTCAATCTGGAGCAGGAAAGGGGGTATCAGACTTCACACTCTTTGGCCAGGGGTTGGTGACACTTGAAGGAATAGGGGGATACTCCAGTGGTGATAGGAAGGTTGAGAAGGGAGATTCAGGTGCCCCAGCAAGGAGGAAAATGGGGTTTAACAATTGTTTGAGCAATGGGGCAGGCACAAAGCTCACATCTGTAGCCCTCAGGGATGTGACTTCAGTCCAGCTCTATCCCAGAGTGAAAACCTCACCTGGGCTGGGCACATCAAGGAGCAGGGTGACAGGGCAGGAGCCCCCAGTGATCACTCACGATTGGACTGGCATTGATGAAGTCACTGCGGGATGGGTTGCTCTCGGCTTTCAGCTTGATCCGCATGTGATCATCTGGGGAACAGGCCAGGAGACTTGGTGAGTGCCTAGAGGAGCTGCAGGCACACTCATGCTGCAACCAGCCATGGCCCTGAGCGTCCCCATGCCCCACACCCTGCTCTACAGGACAGCTGGTCCCTGGGGCTGACCCCTGGGGCAGGGTGGCTGGGATGCTCACAGGGCACATAGTCAGGGTTGCGGTTCTTTTTCAGGTTGGCTTCACTCTGGGCAATGGAGCAGATGCTGGGTTCAGCTTGGTAGGCACAGAGCGCCTGCCACTCCTTGGCCAGCCGGTCCCGGTTGCGGAGGTGGTCCTCCATATAGGCCTGGAGCAGAGGGGAGGGAGTCAGCCCAGCAGCAAAGGGGCAGATGCAGGGCTAGGGAGGGGGCTGCCACTCCTACAGGCTGGCTCACCAGGATCATGTGTCCAGTGGAGATGTCCATGTTGGACTGGACAGGCTCCTCGCACCAGGAGGGTGTGCTGCTGTGGGAGCTGGGGCTGGGCTGTGGAGCGTCGCTGAACTGAGACGAGACACTGCTGACCCTCGAAGTCTCCGCTGGTGCCGCCGGTGCCTCAGTGCGGCCAAAGAGAGACTTGGCAGCCATGTGCTGGCGGCACAGCTCCTGGGGAAGCCCAGCAAGAGCCCTGTCCCTTGGCCACAGCAGTGCCATAGGGCAGCCCTATGCACCCCGAGCGATGCTGAGACGTGGCAGTGACGCATCCCTCAGGGTCCCGCAACCCGCAGGGTCCTACCTGGTACTCGAAGGTGGTGTCGGCAGCACCCTCTGGCCCCAGGGCAGCCAGGCGCTCCTTCTCCCGCTGCTTGGCATGGCGCCGGAGGCAGAAGGCTGCAGACACGGCGATGGCAAGGACCGCCACGCAGGCCAGGGCGATGAAGGTCAGCAGCACCGAGTGGAAGCCGTCCCCGAAGCGGGATGGGCGGGAGTAGGCAGCAGCCTCATTTCGCTGGAGACCAAGCCAAGTAAGGGTTAGTTAGCATGGGGCTGGAGGGGGGCAGAGACCCTATTCTACTCCACATTTGGAGTTGCTGGAGATTGAAACACAGCAAGAGCTCTTCCTTCCTGTTCCTGAGGGTGCTGATTCTCCCAGCACCCTCAGCTGCGGCAGAGCTGGTGTCACTGGGGTGAGGCAGAGTGCACCCACCTATGTGTCACATGAGCCATTGCTACAATGATGTCTCTGGAGCTGGAGGAGCTTGGCCAAGCTCAGGTAGCACCGACTTCCTGCTTCCCTGCTTCCAGCACTCAGGGCTTCTGCCTGAGGCAGACCCAGCCTGGGCTGCCCTTCTACAGGGCAAGCAGTAGCCCCACAGAACTTTGGTTCCATGACCTCCTTCTGCCCAGCTGGAGATCAACCAGGGCAGAATTCAGCCCAAGGAGTTAATGGTGTAGGATAGGCAACTGCAGCGCTGGGTGCACTGCTCCCAGGAGACTTTCCCAACTGAGGTTGGCTCTCCCCTGCAGCCACTGCTCCACAACAGGACATTGCAGACAGGCAGGGTGGGGAATATGCCAGCACTACTGGTACCATCCCAGCTGTAGCAGCCAGGGGACAAGTCCTCCCTGTTGCCCTCCTCAGTTAGGACACAGAGCAGCCCCTGCCACCTTGCAGGTAGTGTCCCTAGGGATCCTTCCCTGTGGTTGTGGGAGACACCCCAATCCATGCCAGTCCCATGCTAGAACAGGATGTTTCTCAGGCCTTGCTGGACAAGACCTTCCTGTCAGTGCCATGACTGCCTAGGTCCAGCTAGGTCCAGCACAGGGAGGCTGGGGCACCACCACTTCAAACATCCTGTGCCCAATGATCTGCCAGAGCCCTGCATTACCTCATTGCCACAGCCTCCCATTGGCTATGAGCCTGATGAGGTTACCGAGGGAACACTGCACCATCATCAACTACATCATCATGATCATCGCCTGGGGATGTCCCCAGCTTAGGTGTCCCCGCTGCCACCTGCCCCCCAACTGTGCCAGTCCCAGCACCCGTGCCGTCAGGGTCCAGCCAGTCCTGCAGCCAGGGCACCCACCAGGCCCAGCACCTCCCAGCTCCACAGAGCACCTGAGCAGGAGCAGCCCTGCAGCCCCTGGAAGTGTCAGCAGAGCCAGGGAGGACACAAGGGATTTCTCTCTCCAGGCCCGCCCAGGCCCTGCTGTCTTCCTGCCTCCCTACATCCCTCTCCCTCAAATCTTGCACCAGTCCCACCAAGTCCAGAGCCAGGAGGGAATGAAGGAAAAACACAAGCTGGTTAGAATTGGGAAGGTCAGTGCAGAAGGGGGCTTGCAGAGCTGCCTCAGCCTCCTCTGAGCTCCATCTCTGTCATCTCTCCCAGTTCCTGCCACCTGCCTCATCAAAAGACATTGCCATAGCGACACTCCGCATATTCCTGATAGAGACAGGTTGCCTCGGTGGCCAGGCCACCCCTTCTTCGTGGCTTCGTCCTCCTCCAAAGTTCCCCCTTCCTTTCTCCCTGCTCACAGCTACAGCCACATGACAAGAAGTGGGAAATGGGGACACAGGGCTGGGGATGTGCTACACCATCTTTCTTCCTCCGGCTGCAAACACGGGAGCCAGGCTTGGTCCCTATCTCCAACCCTTGCTCCCGCCCCAGGAGACTGACTGTTCCTGTGGTTCCCCAGAGGAGCACGGGGAGGGGTAACCCCTCTCCAAACAGATGGTTCCTGTTCCATCCCTGCCTTCATCTGCTTTGCCATTCTCTGGGGACATGATGGCATTTTGCCTGCCTAGCTATGGTTTGTGGGGTGCTCTGGGAACATGCCAGTGCTCAGGTGCCCAGGCCACAGCTGAGATGGAGTGTGCAGGCTGGAGGGAGGCAAGGGTGAGGATGAGCCTTGAGGGATACAGCCCGCAGTCCCCCAGTCTTGGGGGGAAGAAAAGCCTCTGGGAGTTCCTCTCAAATCACCTGCAAACACTGCGGAGCTTCTGTTTCGAAAAGAATCAAGAACCCTGGGCAGGATCATGCTGCTGGGCAGTGGAGGGGGATGATGGACAAACAGGACTAGAGCAGTCTCCAACAGGAGTCCTCCCAACACAGGACTGGAGTCTCTCTCCAACACAGCATCCCAAACACTGCCCAGTCTCCTCTACTTTTCAGCTCCCCCACAGACCTGCAGGGACAGCTCACTCACAAAGACCTTTGTACCCCTAGGTTGGGGGCTCCTGGCTCGTACCCAGTGGCAGCATCCCCACTCCCCTATCCTTGGCCACCCCAGCCCCAAGGGATGGGATCGTTGCTCACTCCTACCTCTCCCACTCCTGTTTGCACAATCTTCAGGCCCAGCTCATGCTCCAGCTCTCCCTTCACTTGCTCTGTGAACAGGGAAGAGATGGTCAGAAGCATGCTTCCCCTCCACACAAGAGACCCCCAGAAACAGAGCCAGGGGACAGCTCTGACAGCTGTCACCTTCAGCTCCCCAGTTCAGCCAAAGGCAGAGGGATGTATGGTAGGAGCCCCCTCTTTCTGGTCCCTGGAAAGGGGCACCCCACAACTGGGAGGGGGGAAGAGAGGAACAAGACCAGGGGGACACTGCCCAACTCACCAGTCTGGCTGGCCACATCTGCCAGTGAAAAGTTCTGGGGGTTCTGTCGGATGCGGAAGGTAAGTGCAGGACCCACAACACTGCCGGGAGAGGGGGGACACAGTGTGAGACCTGGAAATGCAGATCCCCTATCCACCCTCTCCACAGCCCAGTCCCTCCTGTCCCCCTGCCTGGGAGTGCTGAGTATGGCCAGGGCTGAGGCAGCAGCACTGCATGGCACTGGTCCCCTCACCTGATGTTGATGAAGCTGGCGGTGGAGAGGTGGAGATGCTTGGCTAGGAGCTCCAGCAGCCGCACGCCAGCAGCCAGCCCCAGGGGCCTGTGGGGACAGTGTCAGGGTGAGGAGGGGGTGGCAGGGGTGAGGCCCGTGCCTCCCCACAGTCAGGGAACAGGGACAGGCAGGCTCAAGGAGTCCCAAGCACACAGCAAGAGCAGGGTGTCAGGGTGGGCAGGAGCTAAGAGTGTGGCAATGTGTGGTGGTGGGGATGAGCTGACCCCCCATTGCACACAAGTGTGCACAGAAACACTTGCGTGTGCACACTCCCAGCCTTCCATCCTGCAACAGTGAGCTCTGGCCTTGGTGTGGGCTGAGAAAGGAAGGCTTTGGGGTGGAACAAGGGCTGTGGGTAGAGAAGGGTTGAGGGGGAGTTGACCCCATAGAAACCAAACCCTACCAAAGACCCAAACAGGCTCGGTCAAGCATGTGAAGCTGTGACAGCTGTTGGTGGGGAGATACAGACCCTTCACACATGCAGACCCCCTTGCCTGACCCCCAGCTCTCACTTCTGGTCTGTGATGATGTAGCCGTACTCGTCTGGCGGCCGTACACCCTGCTGTGCCCCACTGTCCTTCATCTCCGTGTAGCTCTTCTTCTCCACCAAAATGTGCTTTCCGGGGCTGAGTGCATCCCCACTGTGTCCCTGTTGTGGCTCAGCCCGGGGAGCTGGTGAGGATGCTGCCCTGCCCTTCATTCCATCCCCTGGGGAGCTGCTGGCTGGGATTTTGGGAGGTGGCACTGTGGAGGAAAGGGGCACTGGCTCCTCTCCATGCTGCATGTCTCCCTCCATCACCTGAAGGGATGAAAAGGGAGAAGCTGGAATATCTGAGGAGAGCCCTGGGGAACTGTCTCCTCCCCCCCATCCCACCTGTGGAATGGCACCTCCTCCAGCATCACCCTGCTGCAAACCCACCCGTTTTGCTGTGGGCACTTCAGGGCCAGCAACACCTGGAAAGGAGAGAGACAGAGGTCCTGCAGCACCCACTCCAAAAGGCAACACTCCCTACCCTGACACAGGGCATGCTAGCACCTGCTGCTGCCAGTCCCTGCCTGTCCCATCCCTGCGCCCAGCTCACCAGAGCTCTGGAGCAGCTGGAGGAGGGTGGATAGGCTGCTTATCTGCTGGGGACTCAGTTCTGGCAGCCCCAGGCCATAGCTGGCCAGGAGAGAAGCCAGTCTCTTCAGGGCAGCATCTGCAAGAGGATGTAGCATCAGGTTGGATGCTCTGCATCTGCATGGAGACCAGGGGCCAGGGATGAAGCAGATGGAGCAGGTGGGGTTGCAGGTATATTCTGCTCATGGGCATAAAGCCAAAGAGGAGGGAAAGTGTGAGCCACGAGGAACTCGTGGCTGTGGGTACAGGATAGGGACAAGGGTTGGTGCCTGGCTGGAGAACAAGGTACCCGTCTGTGCAGAGGGTGGCTGGGCAGCCAGGGGTGCTTGCTGCTCCCTCTCCTCCATGTTTCTGTAGTCACTGGGGAGCCGCAAGCTGTGCTGAAGCCTGGTGCTGGCAGGGTCCGGGCGGCCAGCTTTCTCTCTGGGCAGGGAAAGCATGCCCAAGTCCTGGAAGAGATGCCCCCCATCCACTCCTGGCTGCCCGCCATAGGAGGGCACAGGGCCAGCCCCAAAAAGGGTCTGGGCAGGGACCCGGCCCAGCAGCGAGGAGGTCTCAGAGCTCTGCCTGGCTGAGCCGCTGGGATGCTGGTGAGCACCATCCTGATAGCCGAACTGCAACCGAAACACATGTCAAACTCCACAGGTCCCCTGTCACCCCATGGTGGAGGCAGGGGGTACCCAAGCACCAGCAGAAAGGTGCTGGGAGTGCAGCAGCTCCCTGCCAATCTCTACTTTTCTGCCCAGGAAAAGGTGCTCACCCCCCAGCTTACCTTGTGGTAGGAGTAGGGATTGAGCAGAGCCTCCTCATAGCCCAGCTGGGGTGGGGAGGGCAGCAGGACGTGCTCCAGGTACCGCTGCACCAGAGGGGAAAGCAGCATTGGTGGGGGCTGCTCCAGATGCTGAGATGCTGGTAGGCCAGGGTCTGGGGGTAGTGGGGCTCGCCGGGGCTCGCTGCGGAGAGGCAGGAACCTCGAAGGCAAACAGCGCTAGGGTGACTCACCTGAGTAAAGGGGGAGGTCCCTCCCCTAAACCCCATTTTGGGGACAAAGCCCTCGCTGCTCCATTGAGCTCTGCTGGCGCTGTCCTACCTGTCCCTGACCACTGGCTCCAGCGAGGGTGGCAGGCGGAGGCGGGGGATGCGCTCCATCTCCTGAGAGATCACATACTGGGTAATGCCATCCTGCCACGAGAGCCCTGCCATGGAAGGAGGCTGTGAGACATTGAGACAGCCTGGGAACCATGGTGTGAGTGCATGGGATGCTGTTCTGATATTCTGACCCTGTGTCCATAGACTGGGTTTGACCCCACTCCTCCCAGGATCACCCTGGCCCCTGGGCCAGCAGGACCTCAGACAGTCCTAGAGCCACACGGCAATTCTACCTGACACCCCCTCCCTGCAGGGTCGCAGCGACTTCCCCCACGCTCGCCCCTTCACCTTGTGCCATGAGATGCCTCAAGACATCCTGCAGACGCTGGAGCACAGGAGACGTGACCTGGAAGTAGGGTCTGTCCTGCACGGAGCCCACCTGGCACTGCCCAAACAGCCCATCTGCAAGAGAGGGGAGACAGCGAGACCCGATGAACAAACACCCCCAATGTGAGGATCTCCAGGCACAGCCCCACCTTTCTCCTGCCATGCCTCCCTGCACTGCACCCTAAGTTCCCCTGCATGGCATCCCTGTACCCTCCACACCAACTTGGGAAGGGAGAGGGGGTCTCTGCACCGCTGCTAGCCACTTACCCTGCACACACACCTCCTGTGGGGAGCACAGCCTTCGGTCAAACAGGCAGCCTGGGACAGACAGACAGACAGGCAAGTCAGCACAGCGTTCAAGGGGGGTTCCAATGGAATTTGCGCATCACCAGCTGCTTGGGGGACCCCTACACTCCAGAAAGGCAGCACAGGGATTCAATGTGGTGATGGTGGGAGGGGACACAGCTTTGTAGCCCATGGCAGAGTCTCAATGCCAGTCTTTTCTGCCCCACAGAGACAAGATGGGGGCTGTATAGAAAGTATGCCCTTGGCTCTGAAGAGTGGGGAAGGCCTGGAGTTTTTTGGGGTGCTGGCAGTTAGGAAGGTAAGACAGAGGCAGCAGAGAACTGCAAAACCACATCTGTTGCCCTCCTACATGTGGTACTACGAGGAAGGGGTGCAACCCAGTGACACCGGAATCCACTCTCCCTGCGAGGCGGACCCCAAAGCATGGATGTAGTGGTGTTCGGGGTGTGGGGTGTGTACCTCTACAACCCCTTCGGGGGGCAGCACTTGGGCAGGGGGCGGCTTCCCCCTTCTTCTCTCCCCCCCCGTCTCGGTCCAAGACCGTCAGCAGCGAGACGGCAGCAGGCGATGACTCAGCCCCGGATGGCAAGGAAGGAACGAGAAAACAACCGGGGGGAGGGGAGGGAGGGGCCCGTCAAGCCCGCCGCGGGGGAAGGGGGCTAGTGGGGACGAGGGTCTCCGAAACCCTGGCACCCATGGGCCAGCGTCCCCCGGGGCGGAGGCCACGCAGGTGCGGGGCACAGGACCCCACTGCCAGGGGAGACCCCAGGGACGGCGGCAGCGGGGGGCCGGGCCGGGGCGGCATGGCCGGCGCTGTCCGCGGTGCTGAACCGGCGCAGCGCTCTCCCGCCGAGACGCCCCGCTCCGCCGGGAGGGGCGGTGGCCCCAGCTCAGGGAGGCTCTCCCGGCCAGGACGGTGCTCGGCCGCAGCCGTCCCGGCACCATTCCTTGCCTGCGCCCGGGGGCAGCGGGGCCCCCGCGGAGCAGCCGAATCCGTCCCGGCACTCCCGGGCCGCTGGAGGACGAGGGGCGCAGCAGCCTCGGGCGCCCGGTGGTGAGTCAGCGGAGCCGGGCCGTGCCGTGCCGTGCGGGGGGGGCTGCAGCCCTGCTACCAACAGCGACGTTCGGGTCCTCGAGAGCCCCGAGCACGGACCACACGGACGGACATGGAGAAGAGCGGGTGCACCGGCCCGGGCGGGCCGCACTTAGAGGCGGAGGGCAGCTAAAGGGCGGCATGGTCCCGGAGGAAGCCACGCTTAGGGGCCGCTGCCCCGGGCTCCCCATCCCTGAGGCAGCCCCAGGCATCGGCTTTGCCCCGGGCATGAACAAGCACCGTTCTGCTCCCATCCCGTAGCTGCTGGCTCTCGGGCCCTGCGGGGCGGCACCTCTACAGCCGGCGGGGTGCCCCGGGATTAGCACACCCACCGGCCCGGCAGCCCCGGGAGAGGGGCGCCCCAGGCGCCAATGGCGCACCCGCGGTTCCAGTCCCGGGCCGTCCTCTCCCGCTATCCGCGGGGCCGGACTCGCCGCTGCACGCCGTGACAGCACCTACAGCGGCGGCGACCGCACTGGCCGCGTAGTCCCGTGCCCCGCCACTCCCCGAGAATCTCCTTCCGGCCCCCGCGCCGCCCGGGGCAAAGCCGCCCTGCCCGGGGTCGCGGTCTCACCGTGTGTGGCGGTGGCGGCGGCGCCGTCACGCAGCTGCCCGCGGCCGGCCAGGAGGAGGAGGCAGAGGAGCGCCCGGAGGAGCCGCCGCCCCATGCTCCGCTCACGGCCGCACCATGGCGCACCCGCCGGCCGCGCCCCCGCCCG
>VWPU01025169.1:0-38784 GCA_013398955.1 Callaeas wilsoni | reverse complement strand
CGGGCCGGGGCGAGGCGCGGGGCTGCCCTGCCACCTGCCGGCTGCGGGGGCTCCGTACGGGCCGCGGGCACGGCCCCCACCCCGGCCTGGAGCCGGGCCGCAGCCGGGGCTGGGCTCAGGACACCCCGCCGCTGCCACCACGGACCTCCGCGCCCTCCGCGGCCTGGGTCAGCGCTGGGGGCCCGGCGCTCTGTGTAACCCTGCCCGTGGCTGTCCAGCCTGCGGGGCCGCACAGCTGCCGAGGACAGAGGCGCTGGGGCGAGAGGTGGCCTGGAATGGAAGGGACACGGCCCGCCCCAGGCCGCAGGGGCAGCGGTGGGGAGAAGGCTGAGTGTTGCTCTGCGATGGCTGGTGGTGCCGCGCTGTCAGCCCCGGCTCTTTGTTCCCTCTCCTCCCCACCTCCCGCACAATCGTCTGACTGCTTCAGGCACGCACAGCTCTGGCTACTCAGCCCCTCCCCTTGCAAAAAACAGGAGACCAAGGAAACTCCTCTCCCATCCGCATCGTGTGAGAAATGGGGAGGAGACCTTTCCCATGCCGTACTGGCTTGTCAGTGATAGTTCTCTGTGGGGCTGGAGTACTTCTCTGGCTCCGAACCAGGCAGCGGGCCTGCATTGCCAGCTGACCGGTGTCTGTGGCCACACAGTGTGGTCGTCTTGGGCTGGGCAACAGGGCTTCTGCTGAAACACCGAAACTCTTACGGGTGGGGATGGGGGAGAGCAGAATGGGCACATCCAGGTGGGGGCTTTCAGTCGAGCCAGAGACCTCAGGGGCTAACTGCAGTGCCTTCTCTTTGACAGGGGCGATGACCTCGGTGGAAATATGTGGGCTCAGTCTAGAGGTGCCCATCTCGTAGCAGCTCAACAGAGAGCCCACATTGTGGGGCAGCCATGCCAGATGTTAGACTTGCTGTCACAGCCGCTTTGCTGAAGGTGGTTCTCTGGACACCACCTCCCTCCCCTGCACTACAATCCCTTCTCTCCCTTCCCACGAGACTTTCGAGCTGCCTCCCTTTAGCATCACTCCCCCTTTCTCCTCACACTAAGACTGTGGAGCTCACTCCCTTCTCAGTAAAGCCCACCCATTGCCATGGTAACATTGCCTCTTACAAAGTTGCAAGCAGATAGAAAGATATGTTTCTCCCCTGCTTTATACCCCCCCATCCCTTGATCCCAGTTAACAGACCAGGACTTTGCTTGCAGGGAGGGGATGGAGGGCTCTTGCATTTCATTTTCATTGAGGAGGGAGAAGTATTCCGACCCCTTTGCTCCACAAGTGCTGAAGCCTCTGGTCACTGTAGAGAAAAAGCTGCCATTCATGGACCACCTGAAAGCCCTTGAGGGCAATGGTGCCCCAGATGGATACTGGTAGTGCAGATACTGGCCCTGCACTGGGAAAGAGTATCTGCCAGTTTAGAGGGCCCATGGAAGACAAAAGAGGGGAAAGAAGAGCAGAAAAAACCTCTGCTCTGGTTGTATTCTGGTGCTGCCTCCCTGGACAGCTCTGGTTCTCTCCCCAGAATGATTTCTTCAGCTTATAAAGCTAATGGGCCTGTCTCCAGGACTGCTGGCATCCCTTGCTGCCACAGCCACATCATGAATAATGGTGTGGTGCTACTTACACGGCAGTACCAGCAATTTAATACTACCCTGGATGCACCCATGGTTCACTGCAGCCATAGCTATGAATGCACTGTGGACAACAGCTTATATTCATCAATCTCTTGTTCACTTTTCCTTCCCTTCTTACTTATATGCGGCTCCCTCTTCTCTCCCAGTGGATTTGCCCCAGGCCTTTGCAACACTGAACAAAATCTTTCTTTCATCCTCCTTTTTGTGTCTTTTCTTCTCTTTCACTTTGACCAGGACGTTCCTTCTCCTTGAAACCAGTGAAGGATCTCCCACATCTCCTGACCTGTTTGTCAGTCTGGTCCCTCCCAATTTATCATTTTTGTTGTATAGTTGCCATACCGGGCTGTCACATGTTCTCTTACCTGCCTTTAAGTCCTCCATAGGTCTTCACCTCTTCCACAGTCTCCCCTCCCCTGAGTTAACCTTACTACCACCACCACCAAACTTCTCTGCCCTGACCAGTCTGTTTCACCCTGCCACGTTTCTCTAGAGGTGGGTTTGCAGTCACAGTGTAAAGCCTGAGGCCACTCTGCTGCTGTCGAGTGCTGTGACTTGCCACATACTACTGTAGTGCATCTGTGCTGGGCTTTTGCACCACAGCTGTGCAGGAGAGCTCGATGTGAACAGGAGCTGCTTGCAAATGTGCTGCTGGAACTGCTGACTGCCCCAAAGCAGGACTGTGTTTACAGCACCTGAGAACTGGCTTTGAACATTCCTATTTAATGCAAAGGTGTTATAATAAAGTAACATTTTTAAAAGGTAGCTGGACTAAGGAGAAGAAGGATTGGTATCAATAATGTTTATGCTTTGGCAACCCTGAGAGAGAAAATGCCATGGAAAGGAAAGGAATTCTCTCTCCTAATATATTTTGCAGCAAATGGAAGAATCTGAGAGGAAAAAAGAACTGGTGCTATTAAAGTGAAGAAAGGCAATAGAAACCATTCCTGACATACAATCTGGACTCATCCCAGCATATTTCGATAAAATAAAAATAAACATGTAGGCGATTCCAGGCTTTAATTATCTTTGACAAACTCCACTGTCAAAGTCCCTCTGATTGACTACAAATTTTGCACCCCTCTGAGCATGAATGAGAATTAGGAGGAAAACTACAGTAAATGAGGCTGTAGCAACAATGGACTTTCCCAGAGGCTGAGAAAAGTCCACAGAGAGGAAAATCTGCCAAGCCAGAAGTGCAAAGGCACCCCTGACCCCACTGCTCTCGTCCCTACATGTTCCTTCCTCAGTGAGGAAAACTGTAAACTCAGCAACACCCATGACAATCAGTAGGGTCAAATCCAAACATGAATTTTGTTTGCAAGTCAGAGCTTGGCCTAAATCCTTCTATAGTTCACCCATGTTCCAGCCATTGTTCTAGTCAAAACGTTTACCAGTGCTCTGCTCCAGTCTTCTGCTTATTCTCATAGTCCTTTTCTCTAACTTTTATTTCCATCCTAATTTTTCCTTGAGATTTTGCCAACATTCCAACACACTATGTCAGGAGCATCCACTCTATGCTAATTTTACAGTCATGATCTTTTCATTACTGTCTGGTCTCCTTCACTCTGACATGGAGGCAGGAACTCTGGCCTTCCTACAAAACTCAGGCACTGCCATGCCAGCTGACCTCTGCTAGGGAGTGCACCTCCCATGGGATTTTATTGGAATACTATGCCTAGGGTACAGAGTTCTAGTAAGCACCTTCTGCCCTCCCTGTAATCACAGGGACAAATACACACCTCTACAAAAAGAAAGACAGACTTTAGTTGACCTCAGTATTTCTCTGGATGTGCATCTCTCTTTATTGACTACAAAGTAAAGCCAAGAGTTTAGGAGCCCCTCATTTTGTGTAAAGTGAGCTGAATTCAAGTTTTTTCGGACGCTATTGTGATTTTCCCATAGTAGTTTTTCTGCCTCATAACAGATAGGCCACAGTCCTGTGAGAAAAGCCTCCCAAGAAACAGGATACCTTTTCTTCCCATCAAATACTGTTGCTTGGCTCCCTAGACTAGCTAGAGTTCAAATAGCTACTGCTCTCCCAGGGCAGTGAGCCCAGCAGTGTCCAGCTATAACTACTGATTTTTAGGCAGGACATACAGGTCTTGTATTTAATTTAGGTGGGCTATGCTCCTCCACTCACCAGCTAGAAATCCCTTAACATAATCCATATTGTCCTAGACTCCTAGGATACCTCTTGCATGTACAGAGGACAAACCTACATCCTGCAGTCTGAGCCTGGATATCGTGGGCCTCTTCCTCTGTTAGGATGAACCTGCACAGTTCCAGAGCCTCCAGAGAGGCTGTGCTGATTTACACCAGTCAAGAAGTGAGCCCCCTTGATGCAATGCCAGCCCTTAACTACATAACACAGATCACCTGGTCTGCTTGGAAGGATCACAGTCCCCCTTGGGCTGCCTTCTTCACTTCTGATTCCTTGTGAAACTGTTACGGCTGTAGGAAAGTCGCCACTATGAAAAGGCACATACTACCACAATATTCTTTCTAGCTCTGACAAACTTGTTCCCTCCTATGTTGCTTAAACAAGCTCCCAGATGTGACAAGACACTTTGGCCCCCTCTCTCAGCTTTTTCAGAGCTACCCTGGAAATATGCAGAACCCCTGGATAACCAGCAACATAAAATATTCAGTCATCACTTGGCAAAAAAGGCCGTTGTGCCCTGCAGGAGAGAAACCATTCAGCTTGTGTATGGTGGCACCCCCGAAAGCATGGATAGGCTGCACATCCAGCACAGGAATACCTGTTCAGAAGAGTAGTGTTTAGAAGACATTGATTTCTGATCCTTTTCTTTATCACCTCCTCCCATCCTGTATCACTGACTTCCCCAGAGATGCCTTTCCTCTCTACCTTGCCTTCTCTTAAGCACAGACCAGGAAAAGGCATTGAACTGTTGAAGAGCTAATTCTGTAACTCGATCCTCCAGGATAGATCAGATCATACCTGTTTCCTGAGAATAATTTTTGTTGGTTTGTAAAACAATCATTTGGCTTGTTCTGATCTCAGTGGCAGGTGCATCTCTGAGCAGCATGGCAAGGTTTCAAGGTTGGATACTCTGATAACTGCTTCTTCTGTGCTCCTCTTCACATTGAAAAAGGCCAAAAGTGCCTTTCTGTTCCCAAGCATTATCTCTTCAAATACCTAATTAGAAATTATATAGAAAATTAAGAGTTTTCTGGAGGTGTACAGCAGAAGAACAAGAAGCAACAGAACAAGTTGTAGCACGAGAAAATATAATTAGATATTAGGAAACATTTTTGCACAATGAGGGTGGTCAAACACTGGAACATGCTGTCCAGAGATTGTGTAATGTCCAGCCCTGGAGATCTTCAACTGGACAAAGCCCTGAGCAACTAGATCTAGCTCTGAAGGTGGATCTAACATAAAGATTTGCCATGCTTTGAGCAAAGACTTGGACCAGATGATCTCTAGAAGTGCCTTGTAACCTAAATTATTGTATGAGTCATGAATCTGTAATTGCCGGAGCAAGCTGTGCTTCCCTTTGTCACAGTGCCCTATGCAGTGCCCTGCAGCAACTTCAAAATATTCTCTGCCAGTTCATGATGTCTCAGCCTTGAATCGCTAGGAGACCCTTATTAGAGAAGCCCGAGTGACACCCAGTAAAGCAGAAACTTAAGAGATTGCTCTGACAGTCCTCATTGCACACCCTCAAACCATCTGAGAAACACAGAGCAGGGAATGACGGAGTCTGGATTGACAGCACATCCTGCACAGGGAAGAACTGCGTGGGTCATGCTGCCCATTCACATGTCTCTTCAAATGAAGGGACCAGTGGCTTGCATCCTTTCCTGGTGAACTCCTGTGACACTGTAGTGTTTTAGACATATCTAGAGGCTCCTTTTCACAGGAAAGAAATGTTTAACACATGGGACACCAGGTCCCAGAGCCACCTCACTGTCAAGATTTTTTTGGAGGCATGCTCCCTGGTAGTCAAAAATGAGAGGTAAAAGACAAAGGCTAAGAGCTCCATAAGTGGCCATATAGAAAATCCCTCCAGGGTTGCTCTTTACTGTTGCCTAAATCTACTCCCCTTTCTTACTCCTGGTCTTCAAAAAGGAGCCACATCACCCCAGAGAGTTATGGTGTCCTACATCACAACGTGCCTAGGTTTTGGAATCCCTTAGTACCACATTTTGCTTAGGATGCCATGCTGCAGTAAAAAAAATATTGCTGCCCTCTCCTCAGTGTCTCCAGAGCACTTGTCTCCAGGAGCAGCTGTAGAAGAGCTATGAAAAGCGGGAAATGCTAGATACTTGAAAGATTCCTTGGGTATGGGAAGCAGCTACCATTTGGGGTTTGGACATGGATGCAGATGAACACACATATGTGCATTTATGTTTACACTCCATTTCCCAGTCAGCAGCACATAGTATGTTTCCTCACTGCAACAAACATCCTCCTGGGAACTGTGGGTGCTGCTGAGAAAGCAGTAGAGCCCCAGAAAGATTACTGATGGCAACTGGTATAGGGACAGAAGCACCTAGCTGGCTTTCTCCACAGAAATTGCCATTTAGCCACTGACTTCTCAACTTGATCTTCAGGGAGATTTATAAAATACCTTCAAAGAAGAAACTGGGAGCTAGAATCCACGGCACTTCTGGATGGCAAAGCTCATCAACTCAGTAAATGCACTATTTTATGACGCAATATTTCTTATTTCTCACTACTTCTCACTCCTCACCTTTTTACAGGTGCTAGCCACCTTTTTTTTCAAACTGCCCAGTTGATTACCAAACCCAAACTAAATTCAAAACATTTGTTCTCAGACAGTCCTTTCCAGGAATTTGCTGTTTGTGGTTCAATATTGAAAAGGAGGCTTTTGTGCCTGTAAGTTTTCCCAGTTTTTTTCAAAACATGTCACTGTATCAAAAGAAATTGGTTCTTCCTACAAGCCTACCTGCTTCATAGCTGGTAGAGCATGGTGGTTGCACCAGAGTTATCTCTAGTGTCACGGAGAGGCTGTGCTTGCCAGAGGAGACAGCGTGACTCAGCTGCCAAGGATGGCAGATGAGTGAAGAAAACCTTAATTTCATGATCAGGCCCAAAACTGTAACTCAGGCAGAGATGCAGATATACAGTGAGGAGGAAGCAGGCAACTAGGGCAAAGGAACTGTCAGCATATCACACGGCTTGGGGAAACGTATCCTGTGATGGGAATTGCTTCAGAAACAAGGGCCTTTAGCCATTTTCATCCAGCCCTCCTCCAGCCAAACAGATTACCACAGAAAAAGAAGATGACACAAATGGCCAGAAAGAATTAAATGATCCCTGAGTGGGATAAATGAGCTGACTGAATTGTTGGTGCTGTGGGATGCAATCTGTTTAGATCCAACAGAGATCAGAGCAGGGATGATACTTACCATTCAGGGCCTCTCTGCATGCTGTAGAATACCAGCAGATACTAATGGGAAGTTTAATGGCTAACATGTGATGAGCACACACACACATATATAAAAAAGCAGGACAAAAATCAGAGCTGGTGTCTGCTGTAAGCATGCACAGCTCAGGCAAGAGATCAATACATTCCTGCCTAGTCACACAATGCTAATGGCAAGGTCCCAGTACATGCTAGTCATGGAGGATTTTAATTACCATTCCTGCATGTCTGCTGGAAAGTGCACAATGCTAAACACCATCCAGCAGGAACTTTCTCAAAGAGCCTGAATACCATTCTCTGATTCAAAGCCCTAGAAAGACATACTAGGCAGATAAGTAAGTCAGTAATGGGATATTGAGCCTTTCACCTCAAGGTCACCTTGTAGTGACCCATGGTTATTTTACCATCTGATTGCTGTTGCTTGTGTGAAATGAGGTGAGGAGCTTCGACCAGATCCTCATGGCCAAGTGCCTCTATCACAGAAAATCTGACGCTTCAGTTGGTGCTAATTGGCGCTGGTGGTCGCCAGCCTCTCTGGGAAGGCTGGGGACCCCGGTTCCCTGCTCCCTGCTGGGGGGCATCCCTGTCAAAGCCATCAGCCTAGTGCCCCCAGGGCTGGAGCTCAGATGGTTGGGTAGGCTGGAGCTCTTTGAGGGCCCTTTCCTGTCGGGTAGGCTCTTTGAGAGGATGGCAATTCCTTCTCCGTGAAGGGAGGCTTTAGGAAGGGCTTTCTCCTTTAAGACAGGGAGAAGCCCTCCTTTCAGCAGCTCTCCCAGCTGACACACAATGGCATGCCACCTCCTCGGCTGCACAGAAATGATAATCAGAGGTTCAGCTAATAGGAGAGAACGGGAGCTGCTCCCTGCCCTCCCAACCCCGCCCCCCCACACACCCCCCCACGCCCCCCTCCCTCGCCATCGAATGATTCGTGTCACACGAGATGAGGTGGCAGATGGGTCGTTAGGGCCGAATTGGCTTTTTTAACTCCTTCCTCCTCCTTCTCCCAGCCCACTCCCAGGGGGGTGCGTAGAGGCACATGCAAAGCAAGGAAGCCCTGGTCCAAGGGCTAGTTTTGCCATGGCGAGGAGCCCAAGCTGTTTGCACGGAGGGCCACTCTGTATCGTATCAATATCACAGTGTTACATCAGTTTCTTGTTTAAAAGACGGTATCTGTGCTGCGTGAGGTATTTGGTTCCATCCCATTTCAGACAGCAGTTCTTCCAGGCTCCCACATCCAGACAGGGGAGATGTATCTGAGAGGTATGTGAGGCATCGGCACATCATAGAGGGATGGAAAAAAGAAATGCCTTCCTGTCCAGTGGCTCCATGTGCTTTACTTCATGGCCATTATTCACACAGATTGGCAGGGACAAGCTCTCCCGCTCCACCTCAGGACGGACTGCCAGCATTTGCTTAGCCAAGTGAACTTCACTGACCCAACCTCTATGAGGCAGTGCTACTCCTGGTGCAGGGCCAAAGCCTGTGAAACTCCTCAGGATCTTTTGCCACCTCTTTTCTTCCAGGATGCTCTGAACTCCAGCAGCTCGAGGAATGGCTGCAGGAGGAAGCACCTATCTGCTACGTGCCCATTTTTGGTGGCTTCTTTTTTTCCAGCAGTGGTATGTGCTGTCAAAAAGAGAGAGCCTGGCAATCCAAGCTGAGCTCTGCTACTGATTACATTGCTTCAGTCTGATCCCATTATCCCTGACCTACAGAGACCTGGAGTTATGCCACTGTTTATTACCAGGCATTATTAACATTAGAAACAATAGTTCCTGGCAGAGAGGTTAAGGGGGAGTTGGGGCATCTTCAATGAATTCTGAGGCATTTCCAGCATTTTTTGGGAGTGCGGTATTGTTGCTCTTTTTTTTATTGTTGTGTCACATTTATTATGTGTGTGCTGCTTGTACTCAATCTGTTTGGCACGTTTTAAAAGGCCACACCATGCAAAGGGATGCTGCTCAGGAGAAGGCCATGTGTGCTCTGTTAACACAGCCAGTGCTTTGTTTCTGGAGATGTGTTTGGTATATCACTGTGAGCCATGGTTTTGCAATACCGGTGCCATCAAGAACTGCACAGCTTTACTGCTGCCTTTGGACCTGCCTTGCAGCCTCCCCACTAACCTAGTCTTGGCTCCACAGCTCTACCCTACTTGCTCCTGTCCCACAGTCCCTGCTATGCCCTTCCTCCATATCTGGCAAATCCCTTTTCTCTCCATTGCTATAATGCTATTCAATTGCAAATTCCTAATCTTTACTAAATTAATGCATCACATTGACCATGTCTCTTGTAGCACCTTCCACCTGTCTGACGCTGAACAAAAAATACTCATGTCAAGTGTCTGCTTAGAAATAGAAACCCAGTAGCACAAGGTGGGAGTTAGCAATCTTTGAAGGGCCACATTCTGCACGGTAGTTCCCATACTAAGTTACCATGAGCACGCAGTGGATCAGTGGCATCTTGCCCTCTGTGGGAAGCAGCGGGTGCCTTGCTCCTGTTAAATGTTGAAATGAGGAGAAGCCGGGAGCCCTGATCTCTCATGGATACAAGTTCAGAGTGTAGCAGGCAAAGTTTGCTGCTTACTGTGTTTGACAGCCTGGTGGCAGGTTGCCCCTGCTGCCTCCCATCAGGAAAGGGCTTTCTTGCTCACCCACCTCTCACTTTTCTTCGCCACACCTGATGCTGTCATGAGATGCCATGGATTGAAAAGCTGCTCCAGTTTGGGCAGGAGGGACTGGCAAAATTTTGCTGTGATCTAGGACTCATAAGCAGTGTCTGCACATACAAGATGTGTAACTTGCTTTCTTCCTTCATGCCCAGCTTCCCAGAGGTCAAAACGCAGAATTCAGGAAAGCAGAGGCTCTTCTTCATCCTTAAAAGGCTCCTTGATCTAAGCCAGTACAATCCTGACACAGTGAGCAATCCTACTCAATTAACAGACATCAGTTTTCCAGAACCTCACCCAACCATCCATTTAACATACCAGTGGTATTTTTTTCCTCATAAAACCAGACATTGCCAGTGTTTCCAATCCAGAAAAGATGTGTGGACTCAAGGATCCTACCAGAGCCACCTGACCTCTGCAGGAATCTCCATGGACCTCTGCAGCAACTGGACTGTGCTTTGAACGAGCCAGAGTCTTGTGCTTAAGGAAAACATAGTGCTCTGTCTGCTCTTTCCCTCTTTCATATGGGAGAGAATTCATCTCGATTGATGAAATCTTCAGGCAGTAGCTCCAGCTCCATGTAGGGTTTTCAATCCATTTTCTGTTCATGCAGCTTCTGTGTGACAACTGCAAGTCACAATCAGACCACGCCATGCCTCAAATCAGAGCAGGAGTCTGGCTTGGCTGCTTCAAGTTGCCAGCACTGCACTGGGGGGTCCAGAAGCAGGCCCAAGGGCTCATCAGAGGAGCAGGATCTGCTGAGCACAGCCCATGGCAGTGCCAGGCTTGCAGGAGAGGGGAAGGTACAGAGGATTTCCCCTGGGTGGAGGTCTGGCTGGTGATGACGTTTGAGCACCCTGAGCCAGGCAGGAGTGCAGGAAAGCCTTGCTATTATCCTCTGGTGACAAAAAGAGCCTGTGAAACAGATGTGCAAAGCCATGCTCTTCAGGATGCAGATTGCTCCTTAGATTTGAGCTGATCAGTGAACCTCCCGCCCTCCTCCCCATCCTGCTGTACATGTGTTTCAAACAATTACATTTGTATTTTACAAAATACACTGCTCATAAGAGGAGGAGAAGCCATGGTGCTCCCTGCCCCCAATCCTCTGGGCCCCCATTAAGTCTGTTTGCCTGTGATTTCTTCCAAATGACAGAACCAGTCTGTTAGCAGTTAAGTTAAACAGAGCTTGTCCTGTAATAACCCCGTTCAGGCGGCTAATTGGTACCAGTACCTACTCCCTGCCTCCTCCTCGCTGCTGGCAGAGCTCGGTCTGCTGCTCTCCTGCCAGGTCAACAAGAGAAGGGGTATCACCTGCTGGCCTTTGCTCTGGGACAGGGTCTCTTGCCAGGTCACAGGTAGCATTGGCATGGGGGGACGAGCGAGGATAGGAAGGGCTTTTCCAGAGAAAGCAATGACCACGTACCCATGAATGTGCTCTGTTCTCCGCTGCTGAAATTGAAGACAGCAGTTGCTCTGCCTGATCTGGCCACAAAGTCATCCTAATCCTCTCCTTATGACTTTGAGTGCATTGCTGTTCAAACAATAATGACATCCCAGCATCACCACAGCAACATATGGCTTCACAGCAGGGAAGGCAGGCAAGGTACTGCTCCAGCTGGACACAGCTATGCAGTGCTGATCCCATGAGGTGCCCAGCTTCCCTAGAGATGCAGCTATTGTTACCACCAAAGTGCTCAGGATTATCTAACAACTGTCAGCCCTCATATAGCACCATGCACTAGGAACAATTCAAGTTGAGCAACAGGTGAAAATAAAGATCCTTGCAGCACTGCCCAGTCCCTTGGAGAACACAGGAGACTGGGCAGAAGTCAAGGTTTGTTGTTTGGTGCTCATTGTACTTGGGTTCAAATCCTTTGGGTGACTTTTTGGAGTATGATACTATTTCACTTCCATGAGAAACTGTATTTTACTGCTCAGGATACTTGTAGCCATCACATTTCGGTCTCCTGCACAAAATAGGCAAAATAGAAATTTTTTTGCAGTAATTTGCCTCTCAGAGAACATACTTGCTCATCTGCTCAGGGATCAGCAACACCCTCTACGTGTGAGGAGCCACTCCCACTAACACACACTGAATTTCAAATATTTGCTGTCAAGTCACGGGAAAAGGGATGACCAGATGTTTTCATCGATTAAATCAACAAACAAATGCAAGAATGCAAGAAGAACGCAATTTCATAGTGAGTGTCGTTCGAGGAAAAGAATGAGAAGGCTGAATCTGACAGGCTGCTCATTGTGAAATATTTGTGCCACTCCTATTATTATTAGTCACTTGTTGTACATTTCCAAAGCAATTAACTCAGTAATCCTCACAGGGCCCATGGGAGGTAAGACAGTTGTTACCCATTGAGCAAAAACCCTGATTATCAATGGTGCCAAATGTTTTGGCTGCAGGAAGGCTACCGGAAAAGAGGATGCTCTGAACTCCTGGAAAGTAGGGCTTTGCTAGGGCAGCACAAGATCTTAGAAGTTCTCATTTTGCCTGTATCCAGAGTCAAAATGGTCTATCTGCTGCCCAGAGAGGCCTCCTTGCAGTATATACCGTGTTTCCAGGCATTGAAGGAGTAATTTGAGCCTGCATCCTTCTCTGAAGACCTTTGGTAAGATTGTGAAGACTGGTCTCAAGCCCCTGACAGAGCATCTATCAGGCCTGATGCTCTTCCCAGTAACTCCTGGGAATGACAGGAACAAAAGGTCTTTATCCTGAATGTTGCCACATCTTTGTGTTGGCTCCCCACAGAAGCAACTGGAAGAGCATCCTCAGGCACTGCAGCCCTGCACAGAGGGGACCCTGCCCAGCCTTTAGCCCTGCAGAGCAGAGAAGGAATTCAGCATGGCTTTTCCCACCAATGTTATTCAAAGATCAATCTCCAAGATCCCACCCTGAACACATTCTTGGGAAGAAAAAGAAATTTCTCTGTTCACTGACCAAGTGCCAAGAAGTGTGTTTATGAAGCCCCTTCTTTGAGAACAGTGTTTGATGCTGCTCATAAAGCCTCTCTCATCCCCACTAGGCAGGACTCCAAGCTCCTCCGAGCTTCCCCAGCTCCCAGCTCCTTGGACCTGGAGCTATCCATGGTTTGTGCAACACACCCAGTTCTCATGTTCTTACTCACTGCAAACATCTGACTTCATGCATGGTTCCTGTTTTGGCACTGTACTGTCTAAATCCTCCCATCACATCGCAAAATTGTTCAGCTCAGAACAAGTGGCCCCAGCATTCACTCACCTTAGGAACCACCGACACGACAAATGTGGAGAAGGTAGATTGTTTGTTGCAATTTCTGAACTGACATCTTAATTTAAGGAATTTTAGGAATCTCTGCTCAGGAGAGAAAGATCAGAAATGAGAGACACTCTGGAGAGATACTCTGGAGCTCCAGGTAGTGGAAGAGAAACTTGATGAATTTAGGAGTTGGCAAAGACTGCTGGTGTGAGAAAGTGTTCCGGAGAGTCCCAGGAGCATCTCCACGCAGAAGTGGCCGATAGTCTCTGTGGCTGGACCAGAGGGAAAGCAGAAGTCTGGGCTGGCTCTGAAGCCCAGAGCTTTTGGATCTCAGGAGCAGAAGCTATACAGCCAGCACTTTCTGTGTCTCTGAGCTAGTGGAGTAGTTTTAGGGACCTTGATATCAAAGAGCAGTTAGAACTGGAAAGTCAAATGGTTCTCATTAGCGGCTCATTTTCTTGGTGTGAGGGATAAAAGCACAGAAAGAGCTAAAGCATCTCCTAACATTTGGGTGGAGGGAATGAGAATGACTACAGAAGATTATCCTTTCCCCAGGCACTGACTCTAGAGCTTGGCACGACCCTGAAGCAGGGCTGTATTGCATCCCCATGCTGCTGTCCCAGGCTGAGTGCCTGGCAGCACATCTCCCAGCCGTCAGGAAGTAAACAGGGAGAGACTTGGGCAACAAGGGCAAGAATACACTGTCTGTGCTTTGAAAACCCACATGAGCATGGTGTTTCTGGAGCTTGTAGGCCCGTAGGGGTCTCCTGGTTTTCTGGAGATTCCTCGGAAAAGCCAATATGCCATGCTTGAACATAACCAGCTGGGAAGCATAAAAGGAATATATATGGAACAATGTTTGCACCCATTTTCTGGCATTTTAAGAGCCATCAGCCTGCCATCAAGTCAGTGGAGCACTACTGCAGGTCTCAGATCAGTCCTGTAAACTAACAGCCATTAGCAGGCAGTAGTCTGACCTTTTAGTGTTGAAGAACCAGCATTAAAAGAGGACTCTGGAGAATGGTTCCAGGGCTGAGGAGTGAGCTGATGAAGGATTGTTCCTCCCAATGGCCAAATGGTGATGTAGCAAATCTTCACTGGTGGCAGAGAAGAAAATCATAGGTTTAGAGCAGCTGCAAAACAACTGGTCATGCTGACATTCCAAACGATAGAGAGAATTCTCCAAAATATCTAACAGACTCTTGGTGCCCTTGCACCTGGCTGTTTGCATGCTTAGGGTAGATCCACTGCTTTGGGACCCATCCACTTGATATCTTTACTGTGAGGGTTTGCTCGCTTTTCTGAGCACTCGCATTTTTTGGAAAGCAAGGTGCAGCCCACAGAAACAAGGTCTAGTCTTTCCAACCACAGAGCACCAGCCCTGTTGGAGTCCAGCTCACAGCTGTGAGCCGTGACAGATTGTAAATCTGAGGATTGGAATGGGAGAACATCTGGGTGGCCACCAGAGAGGGCTGGGGGGAGTCGTCAGGGGCACCGCCTGGCTTTTGATCAGCCCTAGGAACTGGCAATGTTCAGCAGGCGCTAATCCACTCTTTTAGCGATTCTCAGCAATCAGCTTCCTGTCACAGCTGAAGGAGGGAAAAGGTTACTTGATCACAAACCTGAGGGAGTGGGTGTTGAAACATACCTTTAGCTTTTTTCTGAATTTCTTTAAATTATAAAAGAGGAAGGTAGGAGGGAAATACAAATAAATATACACCAAATAGTCACTCTACAGAGCAGAACTCTGCATTAACTCATGGCACATTTTCAAAGAGATTATTTGCCTTTGTATTTTCTGCTTCTTGAGATTTCACATGATTTGGAGAAGGGATTTGTCTCTTGAGATCACGCAGGCAATCATCAGGATAGTCAACTGTGACTCCTTCTGCTGGAGATTCCTCCAGCTTGTTAGATAGCTTCACATTTGTGTGCAGCCTTCCCGTAAAAAAGGGATAGAGCACTGTTCCATTTATAGAGAAGAAGAAGCCGAGAGCCTCAGCTCATGCTGCAAAGCTGTGGCTGGGAACTAGATCCAAGATCCAATGATCTTAAATGCCCTAGTTGTAGGAGTCTCATTGTGAAATCCTTTGTTTGAGATGTCTTTTCATTTGCATGGTGCTGTTTCTGCATTTGATGGACCACCCTAGAGCACATGCTGTCTCCTCAACCCAAAAGTGGATCTGTCATTTAATTACTGTCAGAGCACGAACTCTAATCACTTGCTGGGATCACAAAACTTCCTACAGAAACGTTCATCGGCTGCAGAGAAAATGATGCCCAGCTACAAATTTAATTCACAGATGGGAAAAAATTCCTCTAAAGACTGACCATTTGTATCACAGCTGTCTTCAGGGGAAGAGAGACTAGAGACTTGCTGTGCTCTGTACTTGAAACTGGAGTCAGTCCCTAACTCAAAGATTTATTGCTCAGGCAGGGTCCCACTGGAGGCTCAGCACTCCCTGGCCTGTATGATGTGAATGGAGCCACAAGTCAGGTGGCTTTCCCAACATCACGCTTTGAATCCAGCTGATTCAAGTGCAAAACTGAAAACTCCTGATCTCCGTTACGGCTCCTGACCTGTGGGACAGCTCTGCCTCTCTGAATTTAATAAGCTTTCAAATGGGACCAGGTGTGCAGCATAAGCAAGGGAAATCTCTCACTCACAGGTAGCCACAACCATGTTCTGTAGGTCCAACCACCAGTGTCACAAGAACACGTAGAAATGTTCTCTACCACCAGAGTACGTGTCACTGTCCTTGATCCTAAACATACAGGCTGAATTTTAATTAGCGACACATGTCCCAGAAGAATGGCAAGATGTGTCTGAATTTACCTCTATCTTAATTGCATCAGGAAGTTGCCTTCTGGAGCTGATCAGCTCTGAAACTCTAGGCACATCTCATGCTAATGGAGCGAGGCTTCAGCTGGCAGCTCCTCCCAGGCTCTCCCTGGGCTCTTATTCACCAGCCTCTGAGTAGCACCTGCTGCAGGCGAAGCCTCCCAGGAGTACCAAACTGGTCCAGTGTTTCTTTGTGGGAGAATAGGATGCTCTACTGAGCCACCTCGGTGCTGGCAAGCAGAGGAGTTACAAGGCTGCAGTGGGATGGGGTACAGTGGGAAAGGGTAATTGAAAGGGTGGGAGGTTTATAGGAGGATCATCCACAGGGTAAATCTCAAGACTGGATTTGTCACAGAGCAATCTCACTTTGTTATTCTAAATTATCTTAGTTCCGGTTCAGTTCTGTGTGGGTAGAGATGTATGTAAATGTGAATGTGATACGTGTACACACAGAGCACAGCCAGACAGCCACCTCTACAACCATCTGGCTTCGCTCGCACTTGCTACTGGCTCCGCTGTGCCAGGGACTGATGTGACCCCACTGATAAGCAGGCACAACTTGTCACAGCACAGCCCATTTTGCCATCCTTAATGCCAGCTGGGAATGCAAAATGGGAAATTCCAGGGCCAGGGGTTAGAGCACATCCCTTCCCCATCTTCCTCCTTTATTCTGGGAGGGAAAATGGGCTCTGGTGAAGCCCTGGTTCACACCAGCCCCACTCCTCTCTCTCTTAAGGCTTGCTGTATTTCTTCTCCCTCACTAATTTCCCCGTGAGGGAGTGTGGCCAGGCTCACTTCCTCTCACAAAGCAGATGTGAGGTTTGGGACTGCAGCTCCCGGAGAGCTGGTCTACATTGTCCTGTACCAAAGCCTTGATGTTGCAGCACACAGTGAGTTCAAAATGGCAGGGAGGTACTCGTGTTGAGCACATCTCCCTTGTTATACTGGGTGGCCCAAGCCTGCTGACAGCTTAAATTTAGGAAGCTGATGGTGGCTCTCTACACACTGTCTGTGCTTGTGGGTTTGACTGAGCTAGAAACACATCCCCTTCACTCTGCATGGCATAGCCTATTCGGGGTCACAGAGTGCCTCTGCTGCTATGGGAATCATGCCTCCCCAAGCTCCCCTCCTCCATTTGCCCTTTTCCTCTCATATTGCAGCCTAGAGAGCATCACAGAGAAGCTTCTGAGGTCTGAGAGCCTGGCAGCAGCAGAATGACAGCATCCCTGCCTGCAAGAGCTTCAGAGTTAGAAGGTGATATCCAGTGGCCTTCATGAAATCCATGCCCCAGGAAGGAGGCAGCAAGAAAGTCTGCAGCTTTCCAGACAGTCCTTAGTACATTTGAGCACCCCTACTGCCCTTTCTCTAGCCTGGTTCCCTGGACACGAATGTGCACTGTGGCAGAATGGGGTCTGCGTACAGGAGAGGCTGAGCTGGAACAGGCACTGAGGCTGAGACAGCCTTCTTGGTGATTGCTTTACTTTATTTAGTATCTACTGCTGGAGGGCAGCTTAATCTTAGCACTTGCCTTTCTTCCCACATTAAATGCCATTCCTCGGACTCTACACACCTAGGTGCTAACAGACTAAACAAGATGAAGAGCCGGGAGAGTATAATTGTGATACCAATGTATGTCACAGCTTACACAGCAGATAATTGGTGTGTGCCAAAAAGGCAGTGGCAAATGGCTCCCGGAGGAGATTTCTCCCTAGAAGAGCAGCATTTCACACTACCAGGCTCTGTAATGAGGGGAAAACTACGCATCCTTAGTCCCAGGGGTCCTACCATGAGGTGTAAGCAACAAACTTAGCTCTCCTGCGGCAGCCCTCAAGCACAGCAATTTCCCTTACTCGGGGCAGTGGATACATCTTGTGCTTCCTCAGTTTGTTTTGACGCTCTTCTGATGCGAGACCATATTTAAAGAAATGAGTTAATACTGCCAAACCAATGGGTTTGACGTTTGATTCTAAGTTTTGGGAAGAGAGATAAAATGGGGTTTTTTCTCAGCCATGACCATTTAGAGTTTGGTTAAGACACTTCCCACCACAGCAGCGCAGTCTTTCAGAGCACACTGCTTTCTTAAGCCATCTTTTTGTTTTGGGCTGTGTGGTTTTTGTGGTGGGTCTCAGGTTTCCTTCTCAGATTTGGGAGCTCTGTGTCTGTCCTCAAAACTGCTGAGCATGTCTCACAGGCCCCCTTCCCTGCACACCTAAGTTAAGAGTTGGTTTTTAGGTATTGTTTTCTATTTCTCAGGGGCTGAGAAAATGCCAGTGAAATAGGGCAGAGCTTGATGGAGAATGAATTTCTCTGGAGGAAAGAGAGAACCGCAGACGCCTGCCCTTCTATTCCTGTTTACCTTTGCTTTCGGGAGGTCAATTAAATTGTGAGCATAAACTTACATTGCGGTTTGCAAACTGATACTCACCAGAAGGTGTTCTGGCATCGCAGAGCATTTTGTGTTTCAGTTTCTTCTTTCCCAGCTCCTTTATGGCTTGCTAATAACTTGCAACACATGTATCCCAGAAACATTATTTACACAACATTTTTGCAGCATCACAATTTAGTTAACAAAATTCCCATGAAGATGTTACTCATGTGGAATGACCAACGACCCATTTTGAACTTGGACTTTCCCATTTTTTCTGTGTGGTACAGCTGTGGGATTTCTTCATAAGCAGTGATTGAAAGGTTCATAGTTTTTAATTCTGTGTATGTTGAGAAAGGGTGGGGGGGGGTAATGGTTCAGGCAGCAAATATTCATTTGGCTTCCTACCCACTCAGTTACCCTCTTTCATATAACCATCCCATGGAACTCATTGCTGCAGGATATTGTGGAAAACAACCATCTCAGTGGCTCAAACGGTACAACAGATGATGAGAAGGAGAACCCTCTCATGAGTGATCTAGCCAAAGCTCCATCTCTGGACATGTCTGCAGTGCAAGCTGTCAGGTGCTAAAAGAGTGCAGAAGGGAAAAGATCCCTCTGTCAAGGCCCAGTTTTTATACTTTAGTTGCTGCCAAAGCTAGGAGAATGAACTAGGTGGACTTTTGATCTGATCCAGTATAGCACTTAGTTCAAATTTACACTGGCTGGGAGTCAAGCCTGTTTTCTATCACAGTGTGTTGTGCAATTCTTGCTTTCATTTCCAGTGTTGTCCTCCCCCCATCCCACAGAGGTTAGTGAGTTTGTATCTCAAGGAAAAGAGAGAGTATTTTCTGACTGCAGTCACATTTGTACCACCAAGCCTTGCCCAATTCTGCTTCTGAGTTCTTACTCAGAGAACTGCTTGCACTTACTTCAAAGAAAGTGCTTATATGCAGCTGACTTTAACAGGTATCTTGGAGTGAGGCTTCATCAGCTCTCTACCCATGTGATGGCTGTTCCTTCATTTTATCATCCATCTGCTCAGTACTGGGCTCTAACAGAGCCTCTCTTAGGCTCTTCCTTCCCATGGGTACTGTCCTGACACAGAACCCAAGAGCTGCTACCTTAGGTCCTGAAGTGAGGAGGAGATTTTCTTTGCTATACTGACCTAAAGAGAAGAGTCAGCTAACTCAAGAAGAGCTTTCCAGCAAGAATTAATGGGATATAGTGTTTTTTTCAAATTCCCTTAGTAAAGGCCTGAAGTCAAAGGCAGAGGCTGGTAGATCTATCAAGTGGAACTGTCTGGGGTTGTTGGGATTTCTGTCCACTCATCATCCAGGCTCTTCTACAAATCTGCCCTGTTGCATTTGTCGGCAAGTCTGTATTTTTAGCATCTTGAGATCCCTTGCATTATACAATACTCCTGAATTTCCCTGATCCCAGAGCTTGACATGCTTCCACTCAAACCTAATAATACTTACCCTTCATTCCACTTTCCTCCCTGGCAAGGCTCCCTCACTGGTCAGCAGCCCTTCTTCACTGCCACGTGCTGATTGCTTTAATGATCTAGAAAGGAAGATGTACAATCATACAAGAAGGATGTGTAATGAGGTAAGGAAGACGTATAATGAGATAAAAGCGATGCAAATGCCTCCTGGATAAGAAAGGACTTGACTTGGGGAGTCACTCCTCAGTGGTTCAGTGAAGAGGGATCCCCATTGCAAGAGAAAGTCAGGGTGATGAGAATAAATAAAGGCGTCCTGGAGCCCTTCTCTGACTTGTGGGCTTTATGAGGCTCTGCTGATATGTAGCAATGCTCAGGGAGGAGGCTGGCACGTGTAGTCATGGTGGGACCACTGCTGAGGTCCCGACACCTTTGTATCAGCTGCTATGAGCTACAGGTCTGATCACCCACCCCGACGGGAGATAACACAGTGATAGTGGCAAAACCCTGAGCGTTCCAGAATGAACATTGCCTCAGGAGGGAGAAAGGGAGTCATCAATGAGTGTGCCAGTGGTCTTAAAAGGGACAGCTGGGAACACCTGCCTTTTTGCCTTACAAGCACAAAAGTGATGGAGGAAAAAAGTTAAAGAACGGGGAATTCCAGTGGAATACACATATTTTAACACCAGCCATAAACTCAGCAGTACTCAGAAAGGGCCTGGGTAGCTAGAAGGCACAGGGCCATTGCAAATAACAGTAAGTTATGCAATTTTTCTTCTCATTCTTGTTGCTGGCTTCTGAGAGTTGGCCTAGGGAGTTTCCCTCTCAGGGAGTGGGGGAAGTATGTCTGACTTCAGCTATCTCTGTACCATCAAGCCAACTTCTGTAATTTTGAAGGCAGTCAGCAAGGCTCAGAAACACTGTGAATAATGACCACTTGTGTCAGAAGGAGCATGAGTTATCCTGCTCCAGGACCTGTCTTTGACTGCTCATTGACTGAGCTGCTTAGCTGGCAGGAATACCTATGACAGAGGATGAAGGGCAGAGATGTGCTTACCCCACACTTGACCCCTCCAAGCCCTGACATCTTTTCTAGGAAACCTGGTGCTGGCCACTGTTGGACGTAGGATGGAAAGAGGGATTCATACCACGTGCACATTTCCAGTGGTCCCCTTTCTTTTTTTTCCTCTGGTGCTACAAGCACGGTTTCAGGGTTTGGCTACGACACTTGCCATGACCTCCCATGCTTTAATGTTGCAGCACCTGTAGAGAAACCTGGAGCATCCTGCATTTGATTGCCTGATTCCACCAGCTACAAGCCTGGGGCTGACCTGGCTGTTATGGTGACAGTCTGGAATAGCAGCTGGACCTTCAGGGTGTAGGAAGAGGCTTAGATAGTGTCAGAGTGATTTGAAAGAGAGGCAAAAGATTGTCTGCTCCAGGGTCACTATGGGCTTGGTGTTGAGCCAGCTTGGTGGAGTCAGCGGTTCTCAGGACTGCTCAAGACTGTCATACCCCACCTGTCTGGGGACTCCAGCATACTGAAAGCTGGCATTTTGCTTTATTAATCAAGTACTGTTTTCTTGTGGCTTTCTCTTAGCTGCAGTTATAGCCTGTCTAGTCATTAGCAGGTCTAGGTTGACACACAAGCTCACCACTCATGACTGCTCACCACTCATCAAATGCTGAGCTTATTTGCATGCTTTCAGTTTTCATGCAATTTTTAAAAGTGCAAACAGATGTAATGAGATTTTGATCTCATTGCCCTCATATGGTTTTTATCCCCATTGAACTTTCAAAGAAATACATGCCACCAAGTTTTTGGTCCAGCAACTCTAAGAAGCCTCATGCAACAGAACAGCCCAAAGCCAGGTAGTTTGGTTACATAAAAAGCCTAAATATTCTAGGACTGAAGTTTTGTACAAACTGGAGTCTTAACAGCTCAGACTGACCCAAGCTACAGAAAACTGTCTTCCTTTTTCATATACTCTTCTTTCATTTACAGCTCTGAAAGTCTTGGTATGAAACTCCTGTCTCTCTCTTCTGGTGAACTGCTTGCCTTCAGCACATGTTGTGTCAGCCCAAGACATTGTCTCTTCAGAGTAGTCCTTGCAGTTGGGAAGTGCTCTTGCTGATGGGCTGCAGGCACACCCCTGATGGGCTCCCCATCAGGCATCAAAGGGTCCCTGGTGAGTCTGGTGTCCAGGAACCAAGTCCAGCCTTTGCTGTCTGCTACACAGCCCAGCAGAGGATTTGAAGTGGACCGAAGGGTATTGTAAGAGTAAGTACGGGAAGTCCAGCACTGCAACGCAGCCATTAGAAGCTAGGCTTCCTTAAAGCTGCTGCTCCCCATAGATTTGACTTCACTTACTGGAGGTCATGCCTCAGAGCAGCACCTGCACCTCTTCAAGGGACCATGCTGGTGCTCCTTTTTCAACAAAAATACCTCCTGCTTCTTTGAAGCTGGAATTGAACAAATCTTCCTTCAAGCTGCTTTATATTGCATCTAGTCCAGGCATCAGCAGGAAATTCATCTGCATTTCTGCATTACTGTGCCAGGATCCAGGAACTGCAGCAGCATCCCAAGGTGAGGTCTGATCTCTTTGCTCACATCATCAACTTTCACAACACCATAAAATGGTCCTGTGCCACAACAGACAAGGTGGCAAATCAGACAGACCTCTCCACTGTTCCGCCCAGGTGACAAGCATTATTCATACAACATCACTCTCTATGGGCTGTGACTGAGCCACACAGAGACCACCACAAACAAAGAGGATGAGACAGATTCCGCTATGAAGCACTCAGCGTGTAAGGAGACAAAAGAGTGATGTGATCTGAGAGGAAACAAATAAAAAAGCTTTTTTTTTCAAGATCACAGAACAGGTCAGCAGCATTAGGTAACACAATGCTCAACGAAATACCAAAGTGCAGGTGCTTCCTGTAGGACTCCTTCTGTAGATAATTTAGTTTATTGAGCAGGTTTTGTTACAGAAATATTTAGGAAGATGTTCACTGCTTTGATTTGGGTTCACAGGCACATTAAACATGTTGCAGCTGTGTATCATTAGAAGTGAAACAAGCAACTGACAGTGTAGAATGGGGCAATCTCATAAAACCCTTCTTGATTTCCATTTCTAGGAATAAAAGAAACATTCGTGCAATCGCTTGAACTGCTAAACATTCTCGCATCATTATGCTGTTAACTCCCTTCTGTACCAGATGGAGGAAGGGCCATTAGACCTTTTTCCAATCTGATTTTTGATAAGATTCTTTAAGACCACTGTAAATCTTGTCAGAAAAGGCATTTGGCATTAAAAAAATTGCTTAGGTGAGAAAGCTGGAATGTGGGGTGGTGTTCTGCAGAAAGAGCCTGCCCTTCTGGAGCATTCAGTCCGTGCGCTACTACGTCTGCCAAGGCAATTTGGAAGAAAGAGTCCCATTGCCCAGTTTCCAAAAAAAATATCAATTTTTTAAAAAACCCTTTTATTCAGTTTTTAATTCCACTAAAATATTGAGCTGGAATATTGTGAAGGGATGCATGGATTTGGCTCTGGTTATCTGCAGAGCTGTTTCACGTCAGGATCACTGTTTCATGCCAGGATCACTGTTTCATCAATAGAAATGTAAATCACAGCTGAGCCAGTAGGAAAGGTGAGACAGCTAAGATGGCAGGAATCCATTGTTTCAAGCCTTTTGCTCAGAAAGCTTTTTCTATTTCTTTTCACTGACATCTCATATGTTGTTTTTCCTATTCCTTTTTTTTTCTCACAAAACATAATTAACTTAATCAGATTTTTGTTAAAGGAAGGAACCCAGAGATAAGCTGAAGTCTCTCCTAAGCGCCTTTCTGTCTGGGAGGAATCCGAGTCCCAAATATTGAATGTTCCAATCTGGTATGCTGAATGTCACGCAAATATCAGCTGTAGTACAAGTGAAATGCTTTGGTGAATCATTGGACAGTGCCTGAGGCTGCTAACAGTTCAGTCCCATCCTATTGTTACATTAGCAGCCCTGTTAAAAAAAAAAAAAAAGCCTGAAAATTATCCAGTGTAAAAATATGTAATAAATTAATTTAGTGCAGACCTCCTAAGATTAACAAAACACACCCTGAACTTCCCCTCTAAGATCAGCTACATTATTTTTATAAACATTTGTTATCACAACTACCCTTTTTGCAGGGTTCTGAACTTGCACCCTGGGTAGACAACTACTTAAAAAAGGAAAACCCACCAGGCTTTCTCTGTCTACACTTTATACCTGATCCACTTAGCTTCCTAGTTTTTTTTTTGGGGAGCAGAGCCATGCACCACTTTCATCATTTCACAGCAAGGCTCTCACCACTCTCCAGACATGGAGATTCCTGGGGAGAACAGAGATATCTTAAGGGATCAGAGATATCTTAGGCTATGGACCTGTCTCCTGCTGAGCAGTGAATTGCAATACCGTCTTCTCTAAAATGAGAAAATATCCACCCATGCAACAGCCAGGTGGGCTACAATCCCTCCACAAAGGGGTGCAAATTCCTCTTGTTCAAAAATCCAGAACAAGTGTTTATCATGCGCTACTTAAGAAAGAGAAGTAAGTGTCAGCTTTAGAACTCACTGCCTAAATGACCCAATATAAAATGAAAGAAACTGCCCTTTTCAGAGAGGCAGTATCAGCATGGGTGATAATTTTGGGGATTTTAAGGCCAATGAGGCCTACATAACTTATGACACAGACCAAAACACCGACTCACGAAGCAGGAGCTCAGTTATACCCATACTTTACAAACCGTGTGCTGTGTTGGCAGGTAAAATGAATTTAAATAAGGGAGACACACATGGTTGGTGTCTGCTTGAGGCTATAAAGCAGTGCTTAAACTTGCACGTAAGTAAGGAAATACAAGCCTACTGGAGAAAAATGTGAAGCTGACACGGTGAGGTGGCTGCAGTCATGGCCCGTGTAGCAGCCGTACAAAGGATGTCTGCAAAAGAGTGGATGATGAAGCGAGGCTCAGTGGCACGTGGATGTATTTTTGTACACAGCTTGTTCAATTCATTTATCCCATGTTGGCTGGTGTCACCTATCCCAAAGATTTCAGGAGGCTTCTCTGTCACAGGTTTTCAGAGTAGTTTCCGCTGTGGAGTCACTGTCTACCTCCACCAAGCAGCCACAGCCACCAGCCTGCAATCACCTGCAGTATCCGTGTCCCAGCCAAACTTCTCCATAAACACAGCCAGCCAGTCTCTTCATTAAACAGCTTCCCCTTGGACTGACACAATGCTTGTTTTCCCATGTCTGTCACGCCAGGGGCCCACTTGCCACAGCTGGAACAAGGGCTGTCCTAGTTGGTACCAGGGACAACAGCAACAGCTGGCACAAAACGAGGGGTGGTTCAGACAAAGGCAGTGAAAATAGTGTGGTTCACACCACAAAAGCAGACCCAGTCCTGACCTTCTTGAGCTCTGTCCTGTGCTTTAGATGTGCACCACCTCTTTTCTCATCTCAGCATTTCTCCAACATCCATTACAGCACAAGCTTCCCCAGCTGGCCTGTGTCCTTCCCAACACCTCAAGCCAGCAGCACCCTGGCCACAGGCAGTATTTTTCATTCAATTTTTTGTTTGTTTTATTAAAATGCTAAGAGTAAATACATTAATTAGTAAGACAGAACAAGTAGGAAACACGAGGTAGGATGGAAAGGTTTGACCAGCTATAAATAGCAGACAGAATAAACAGACAACTGCGAACCATGGGCTGTGAGGCTCAGTTTCACGTGGAGGCAGCACCTGCTGCTGGAAGACTTCCGTCAGTTTGTTTGTTTGCTTTTAAAACAAAAATTATTTACAATGATGGACTCCAGGCTGAGAGATTTGACACTTTCTGGGAAAACATTAATACTTAGTCATCACTGGCAGGTGTTTTTCTACCTCCTGTGCAGTACTTGACCCACTCTGCATGCCAGAAACGAGGTAGGGCTTTTGGCATGGACTGCCCTTACCCCAAAACCTTGGGATGTGCTGGCAGCCTGGGCAGCTGCTTGCTGATTAGCAGGATGGGTCACAGCACATTAGCTGAGCCTACAGGAGTCTTAGGCTATTTCACAGAAATGGAGATTTTGGGAACAGGAGGCATGGTTACACAGGGGAGAACATGGAGGGCTCTGCCACAGGGGCGCACAACAAGAGGGGATCCTGAAAGGTCAGAGGGAAACATGCACTGATGCTATGGATGAGCCTTGGAAACATTTCTGAGTGGGGGAAAGAAAGGATGCAGAGGATTGTCCTGAAACGTCTACAGCGCCCTCACAGAAAGGCTTCCCAGGGAGTGGGGATGGTGACTCTGAGCAGATCGGGCACAAGGTGCTGGAAGCACTTGTGGGGTGTGGAGGCTCAAGCATTTTGTCTTCCCAGGAAGGCAAATTGTCAGGGACAGGAGGGATCACCAGTACAGCTCTCAGAGTGGCTGTCCCAGGCAGATACGTGTGGCAGTGGACATGTTCCTGCACACACCGCAATGACTCCTCCTGGCCTCAGGCCTCCACTCAAAGACCACTGCCTGTGGCTGCTTCCACACAGACTAATCCTGCTTTCTCCCGGGCGATAAAGGATGCACGCTTTTCTTGGCCACACAAACATCACAGCCCTTTAAGAATGTGACTGCACTCACCACCACCCTGGGACAGTCCCTGTGGGCGAGGTGCTTGGGTAAGCAGTCAAGTCTCAGCCTGAACAAAAAAAAGGCAGGAATTCTTAGCCTGACTAATGTTCCACCACTGAATTTCAGCCATCATTGCAGTTGAGCTCAGTAACTTGTTTTTCTCTCCCAGAAAATCAGCCTGTCTGGACACAAAGCCATTAGGAGATGGTAAGCCCCACACAAACTCCGCACATACTCTGTTTCAGTGTGTGCCAGCACCCCCTGTGCAACATGCCTCATTTCTTATTTACATTTGCCAGGCTTGAAACTGCAACCCCTGCTGTTTGCTATGCCTCTCTCTCCTAGATTAAAGAGCCCTAAAATGTCACCCTTTCAGTGTTATCATCTTCCCTCTGCTATTCTTGCTTCTCAGTAAATAAAAGGGACTTCCCAGCTTCCCAGTCATTATTTTATACCCCACAATGACAGTGCCTTTTCAGATCAATTATTTTTCACTCCTCTTATCTGCATTCAAGCCTCACCTCCCTTTCAGTGTTTCCATTGCCTGCTCAGGGACCTTTCCTGTGTCTCCTCTGACCTCTGGGAGAGGAGCTGAGCTGACTCAAAAGAGGAACTTGGTGTGAGGACATCCGATCTGCTTACAGACCAGCCGACCTAACGTCGAACACGGCCGATGCCTGTGTGCATGTCTGAGCTTCTCATTGCACATCCTGGGAAGATAACGATTGCTGGCTTGCCTGTAAAGTTACATCCCCTTTAGCACGATCAGCTTGTACAAGACACATCAGTTTTTGTGACTGGGTACTTATCTATAAGGACTTTCATCCTCTACCTTGTGCACAACTACCTTTCAATAGGAACCTCTAAACTGAAACCATCTTATTTTATACACTCTCCCTTTCTATCCTGAAATACATAAAAAACATCAGGGCAAAATCATTTTCTGCAAACAACTGCAAAAACTAACTTGACTGGGGATGCTCTTTGGATTTTCTCCCTCTCTCTTCCACATTAGTTTTTTTTATTCTGGCAAGTACCCACCCTATTCCCACCTAATACACAGAAACCAGAAACTAATCTTAAGTGGGTCAGACCAACTTCATTGTCCATCTTGAGAAAAGTTTAAAATGTAAGCTGTCAACAACGCATAGTTAAAACCACATTGAAAGCCATCAAAGGCCAGTTTGGACTACATGACAGTGAAAAGTCTTAAGGGGTGGTAGGAAACTGTGTTTAGCTTTTAAATATAACTTTTCAACCCCCTGGTATGGTTTTACAAAGTAGGAGCAGTATCACTGTTCCCCAAATATCCTAACCACATCATGTTAGAAATGGAGCTTTACTACTTCACTTTGTTTCCTAGCTACCGACATCTTTTTTAGCTTAGTAGTAGAGATGAGCAGTGAAATTTGGCATTCAGACTGCAACTTCATAAAAGCCTTAAAAAACCTCATGCATATATACATATCTATCTATATATACATCTGTAACAATTACAGTTGCTAGCATAGTTCTCTTTTCACAAATGTTTCAGTTACTAACCTCCATCCTGGTTATCCACTCATTCCCATCCCAAGGCCCCTGCCAGCCTAGTCCTGAACCCCCATCCAGTTCTGCCCCTACCTCACAGCCCCCTCCATCCCAGCCCCCCAGCTCTGCTCTATACCCCTCTCCCACCCCAGCCCCTTCTGCTGTCGGAGCATTCTCTCTTCTCTCCTCTCACCCTTTCCAGCTCTACCAGTCCCTTTACATTCATCACATTAAAGAAAACATTTCATGGTCATCTCTTTTATCTCCTTCAGTGAACAGTTAATCAGCAAAAATGCTTTCATGTTGCTAAATCAGGGCCAGTGGGCAAAGCCGGGCTGACAAGAGACATTTTCCTCTGCTACTAACCTGGGCTAAATAGTATTAATTACAGAGGCTGGGCTTTGATTGCTGGAGTGTGGTGGGGCTGGCGAGAGCTCTCTCCTCCCCCTCTGCTCCCTCCCACCACAGACCAACACTGCGCCTCCTTACCTGCCTGCCCTTTGCCAGCATCCCCATCTCATGTCACAGCACAGCTGCAAGTGGGATCCCCTAAATCTTCACCTGAACTGCTCAGACAGTAACTCTGGAAGAGTTAGGTCCCTGTCCTGGAGGACCATCTAGCTGGGTGGTTGGGGTGTCCCTGTCCTTGCCAACCCCATGCTTGTCTGCCCAAGCCAATGTCTTTTCCAGGACAGAAACTGCTTCTTTCTATGTGTTTCAAAGAACCTGAGTTCTGGGAGGCAACTCAGTAGACATCACCCCATACCGTGTTTCTCGGCCGGTGGTCTGTGGGCCACAAGTGGTCTGTCGGATGTCAAAGGGAATGCAAAACGACTGCAGACAATTTCTTGGGACAGGCATATCCATCCTCACACACGCCACAAAGGCGCAAAGACAACAGGCAATGCGAGAGGAAGGCAAATTGAGGACAATGGGCTACAACTCAATCCTCCATGGGGCGGTCCAAAGGTGTTTATTGCTCTTTCAAAGAAAGAAAGAAAAAATCAGCCAGACTAGCCCCAGAGACACAGGAGGCCCGTCTCTGCACATCTCCAAGGACATTAGGAAGGAAATGATGCTGTGCTCCAATCTGTGTTGGCAATAGTATCCCCCATGTCTCCCAGGTGGAAGGCGACAACCTTCTATCCCAAAGGCGGCATCAGCAAACAACTGGTTACCAATTCTGCTGAACTGGCTTCCCACAAATTAGCAAAACAGGCCAAATCCCCAGACAAAATGAATCACAGCTGAAACACTCTGCTTTTTAGAGACAGAGTGCCACTAACTCCTTTCCCTGCCCCGCTCTGAGCTGAGCAGGACTTTACAAAAGTGACCACAGGAGGAATTTGCAGGGCGGTCACTCTGTTTCAGAGACCTTCCCTTGGGATGGGTGGCACAGCTGGAGGCCTGAGTCAAGCTGCGGTTGAAGCTGATTAAGGTGACTGTCCCTGGTGCCCCATGGTGCCAAGTCCTGATCCCATGCAGCTCATGGGCAGCATAATGGGAGCACAGCACTTCAGGAAAAAGGCACCTCCAGATTCACTACAAAACTCATCTGGAGCAGCCAGGCAGGACAATATTTTTAAATGCTTTTTTTATTTGTTTTGAGTGCTTGCTGCTGTATATGAAGACCTGTTTCTTCAGCCAGTGTGAGCTGGAGTGTGAGCCTAACTGGATGACCTTTGCAAGCTGGGGTCCTAAATTCCCATCCTGATACTGAAAACCCCATGTCCTTCCTCCTCCTCCATGCTGCATCTGGTTTCCACAGGCTCAACCTGCCTCCTGAGTCGATGCTTTGCTCTACCCTGCACAAGCACAGAGGGCAGCAGAAGGAGTAGATCTGGTCCATTTTTCCCCAGTCCACACTCTCATCCTCTATGTGCTCTTCTCAAGGGCACACTGATCTAGTTTTTCCAGACAGCAACAACAGGTTGGAGTCTCCACCAAGGCAAATCAGCACATGGCCTTGGAGGTCTGCCAGACTGATCTAGACTCTTAGACACATTTCCTCTGAAAAGCAAAGAACAGGAGAATTTGGAAAACACCTGGGGTGGTCAGGGGCCAGCAACCAAAGTCAGCTAAACCTTGATATAGCAGCAGCTTGCGTGGATCCAGATGCTTAGGACAAGTTTACTCCAAGGTTTTTGGGACCAGGGCCCTTTGACCTACCTGGATCTCTAGGGCAAAAGACCTCAGATTTGTCAACAGCTTCATTCGCACCTTCAAATTACAGTGTAGCACTTAAGAGAATGAAATACCCAAGTAACCCAACTAGGTAGTTCTCCCCACGCTACTCCTCTCTATATCCAAATGTGTTTTAAGCTGACAGTGCTGTATTTATAGAATACAGGGTAGCAGTTACTGTGCAACACCCTGGAAGGGCTGTTGAGGAGGCAGAAATAGGCATTCTGCTGTCTAGGAGGGCAGTACAGAGCCTAGGGGATAAACACATCCTCAGGCAATGTGCAATAGTGAGGGAAGCTAAGGCTTGAGTGGCCATTGCTGAGTTTAGAGTTAAGAGCCTGTTGATATGAGTGACAGCTCAGAGTCCTCGTTGCAGCATAATTCAGACTACAAACAATGCAGTGGCTTTTTATATTAACTTCAGATATTTAGGGCTCTCTTCATTGCCAGAAAGATGAGTAACTTTGCTTTTTTTCTTTTTTTTTTTTTTACAGAGACAATGTAGAAGATAAGAACAGCCTGGATCAAATTAAGCCTCCATCTCGCCCAAAGTTTTCTGGCAGGCCGGTTTTTGGTTGCTTCTGAGAGAAAGGCAAGAAGCTTTGCATCAGTGGGATAACATGCTTCCAAAAGAGTTTTGTCCTCAGAAGTTGTCTCTCTTGCTTAGAAGTTGTCTTCTGCCTTGAGGCAGGGTGGTTTCTGTCCAAAGCTACTTGATTTGACTTTGTTCTTTGTTTATTTTCAGCTCTGCAGGCTGTCACTGTGAATAATGGGTCTTCGGTGCTGGAACACAATTCTCAGATGAATATTGTCTTCCATGGTAAATTCCAGGGCTGCTCAATTGCAGAATAAATCTTACCTTCACGGAAGGGGTGGCTGGTGCCTGTGGAGATGGTACAGGGTGCCTGTACAGCACCTCCCTGTCAGTGCACAGAAGGTCACAACTCCACGCTGAAGTTCTGCCTGTGAGGGCCAGGCTGTCCTCCAGCCTGAGCAGTGTGCTGGGCCTGCCTGAAGCTCTCCTGAGCTCCACACTTGGGAATCTGCTGCCACATGGTGGCATACACTCTCTCTTCCCGGCCCTAGGAATTCCTCCTTGTCTTCCAAGAGGTAGCACATGTGGAAAGAGCACTTCTGAGCTCCGCATTGTAACTAGCTCACCAAGTTTCCAGAGACCCGTTCTGGAGCTGCTAGAAGCTTTTCCAAGAGCATTGTTTCCTGTGTGGAGCTACACAAAAGTATGAGGAATGCTGGCAAAAAATCTGATAGGATCTCACGTGCTTTGGGGTCAGCAGGTAGGATTTGTTAACGAAAGACCTTTACCTAACCTGAAAACACTAGAAGTATTTCCACAAAGCAGACCAAAGCCAGCATCCATCTCCTTGAATTTCTGCTCTGCAGCAGATGCAAAGGCAGCACCAGGCAGGAAAAGAAACTATGGAGATCATTCCTGTTCCTGACAAAGACTGAAAAGCAGAAAGGCGGTTGTCACGGGAGCTGGTGGAGAGTATCACTCGCTCTATCTGTGTGCAGCACTTTCAGTTTTCAATGCTGTGTTTCACTCCTTGAGGTTGCTTTGTCCTGGGTCAGGCAGCTGCGTGCTAGAAAGGATGCATTTTCAAGGCAGCTGCTCAAAACAAGGCTGACTGCTTCCTTCTGGAAGGGTGGTGGCACCTGTGGGTGGAAAATCCATGGGAAGTGCCCTGGGGCCACCTTTGCTCTGGAGGCTGTGAGGCAGCATGCTCAGAGCCTGTTGTTCACACTGTGCTCTATGTACAGTGCTGGAGACGGCGGCTTTGCGCAGCAGGCTTGGCTGGCTGGGAGATGCAAGGAGCCATCCAGCCAAAGAGGGAGGGTGGCAAAGCAATGCACCTGCCCAAAGGGTCACCTCGGTAGAGCCACTTAGGTTGCAAAGGACTTCGGGGAACTGGGCCCAAACCAATAAGGCCTGGAGTCTGGAACAGAAAGGCTGATGCCTGGCATTGACAGCATTCCTTCTCTCCTCTACATCAAGACAAAGTTGAACTCCACCCAGCAGCAGCTCCTGGATGCAGGAAAAATACAGATTCTGTGAAAATGGTGAGTTGCCATGGACCTTCCTCCCATCCCACCACAGCCCACGCCCAGTGGTAAAAGCTGCACCTATTTCTTCTTCCAGCTTCACCCCCACTGCGGTCCTCTGACAGTGAAAATAATGCAGGGAGCAACACAGGATGGGCACAGTGACACTGGGAGCAGTAAAGTGTGAGAAAATAAGGATGGGGAGGTGTGGCCCCTAGGGAGGAAGAGGGACTGTCCAAGCAGCAGAATGGAGAGGGGGAAAGGAATAAAGGTGTTGTGGGCAACATATTAGGAAACTCTGTGCTGTGGTGGGATCTCTGCATTGGCAGGACATTGGCGCTCAGCGACACTGAGTACTCAGGCCAGCAGAGCAGGGACTGGAAGGACCATCTCTCCTGCAAGCCAAGTAGGTATCTTCAAGACACATCACAGAGCTGTCCCATCTCCTGCCTCTGCTGTTCCTCAGCTCCCTGAGCTGTAGGGAAGGAGGGGATGGCCAAGGAAGGGGATTTTGCAAATGTTGGGACAAAATAGGCAACAAGGCTGTTAGAAGCTCACCCACAGTCATTCCATATGGTTTGAAGTCCTATGGCAGTACATGCAGAGGAAAGGGAGGCTTTGATTTTACCAGTATCCAGCTGTGGAGCATGCAGGCACCCAGGATGAGCCCTGGGACCATGCCATGCCCTGTATGGCAGCAGCCAGGCCACTTATTGTTGGCTGTGCCTCTCTTCCTCCCCTCGTGGAGATGGGCTAGCCCTCTGCCCCAGATCCTCTGTCCTCATTGGCCTCTCTGCTCTTCCCTGCTGCATTTTGTTTCGTGGAAAAGGATTCATTGTGTGGGGCCGAGGCCATGTCTGTGCCCTGGGGGATCATGCTCTGCCTGGGAGACCTCGGATACCAGGATAACCTGCCTGGGTAATTACCAGTGGAAGGTGCTGCAGAAGTGCTCGGGTTGATTCCTCACAGAGGTACTGTGTGAACGGGCAAGCACATCAAAGGGTGTCTCCCTTTCATCTCACTGCTCCAAGCAGACGGCTCCTAAGCATCTCTTCCAAGAACAATATGGGGGAGAACTCTAATAACCTTACAGTGCGGAGCCGTGCCAGTGCTCCCAGTGGCCACTCTGGCGGCAGCTAAAGGGGCGCCTTCTCCGCTTCCACCCTAATTGCCCTTAATTGGCTCCTGCCTGCTGGCAGCAGAACCGCAAGAGCTCTCCAAGGATCACTGCACAAGAGTGACAACGTTTGGAGTAGGATTGTCAGCCCCTGCCTTGCCCCACCTCCATCACACTCTTCCCCACCCACCAGAGCAATACAATAACCTTTCCAAGTACGAGATTTTTCTGTCAGTACGTATCTTTTTCTTTCCAGGCCCTGCTCTGGAGGAGGCCTTGCCAGGAAGCTGGGGCAGGGCAAGGTCTGCGTCCCGAACCCAGAGGAGGGGGTGTGTGGTGGCCTTGGACTAAGTGGGATATAAGCATTGTCCCTTCATACAGCACTGTGGCCACGGTGCCCAAGAGCACGTGTTGGTGCAGTGAGCCCTGCTGCTCTGCTGTGTGCCAGGGCTTCCTGTGCAGGTGACCAGAACTTTGAGGTCCCCCATTGAAGAACCAGCACAGCAGGGGATTCAGCCAACAAAATCCCAATTTTCCTAAAGAGAGGTGCTCTTGTCCTGGGGCAGCCAGGTGGGAATGGAGCTGCATCTGCATCCCAGTGTGATCTCCTGGCTATGGCCTGCACTGTTATCTTGGGGATCTGGAGAGGTGGTAGGGAGGGCTCCTCTCTGTCCCTACTCCACATCCCAGTGCTGGGTGAGGGCACACAAAGCAAAGGGTCCCCGAAATCCCCCTTCCTTAGGAAGGGTTCTCCAGGACATGCTGGCCCTTGGCTCATCTGGCTCCAGTTTCCTGTGGCAGACCTCCCTGCACTTTCCCCTCTTTGCCTGGCACCCACACAAGCCATTCCCTCGTGTCCACAGGAGGACGGGAAGCCACAACACAAAAAGCACCTTGTAGCTCTGACCAGGCATGTCCCCACCAGACTGCCTCCCTGCTCTTGCTTCCAGCCAGGACAAACTCTTGCTGCAGCAGCAAAATATAGCCAAGCATCTTCCCAGTCCCTCATGGTTGCCTGCATCCCAGCCAGGACCAGTATCTGCAGGCAGTAGGCATCCACATGAGCAACATGCTCAACGGCAAGCTGGCAGGGGCACGGAAACGCAAACAGGACACAAATTCAGTTCTGATGGAAAGAGCTGCAATGTCTTTCCCACTGAGGTTATTTTTAAACTGTTTATCAAAGGCTCACTGCTCTTGGCAGCAGGGTGGGCTATTTTTGGATGCCTGCTTCACCTCTCCACAGAGATGTGCTGGCATAGGCTTGTCCCTTCTTTTGCCTGGCACCCTCAGACCTCCCGTGGTCTCTGACGTTTGCCCCGCTATGGTCAATGCTGTTTGCTTCCTCACATATCGAGGGACTTTTTAAGCAGGAGGTCTGAGCTCAGGCACAGTGTTATTATGAGTCCTTATTAGCAAAGCCCCTCTCTTCCTTTCCTGCTGTCAGTGGTGACACAGCTGCTTGGGTATGGGCAAAATACACACACTTGCACCTACTATTCTCCTTCAGGATTGGTGGAATTTGTCCTGACCCAAGCCTGGCACCTTGGAGCTTTGCATTCAAGTTTTTTCTCTGTTATTGGCTTTCCACTTGCTGCTGCCATGTCTCTTCACTCGTCTAGAAGAGCAAGGACATGTTTCCCTACTCCACGGGAGTGCGGGGACAAGTAATTGGGACAAGATGACTGAAAACTCAACACTGTCCTTATAGGGCCTCTTCTCAGTGGATGGGTGACGGACGTGACAAGTTTCACTGAGGTGCAACATTGGCAAATGTGGTCTGGTGAGGCAGGGCTCAAAGCAAGTGCAGGGAGGCAACAGGGGTGCGTGGAAATGCAGTAGCTGGGTGTTGGAATCAGTGAAAGCACAGACTGGAATGGGAATGCAAAGCAAGCCATCAGGCTCTGAGGTTAATAATAGGCTGTCTGAGTCTTAACTGTGTAAAAGAAAATCAGTCCTTAAAAGAAGCGCACTGGCAGAGTGCTTGGCCCTGACAGAATTATCCACAGGAGCCCAAACAAATGACTGGCCTCATTACCAACCCGCAGCCTCAAGCATGGCTTGAGACACGCTGGGCTCACATAAAGAAATCAGCACTGTCCACACTGCCCCTGCAGTACCAGAGAAAAGGACTTGGAGAAGTTTCCCAAGAACATCAACAAATTCAGAGATTTCCTTTTGTTAGCAAAGCACAAACCTTCTGCTGAAGGAAGATTTTCTTCATTCAAATATGATTTTGGAGAGCCAAAGGTACGTGCAGGCCAGGAGATTCTCCTCTAGGAATGAGGACAGAAGAAAGCCAGTGCTGGCATGTGTGAGATTTGTACTCATTTGTGAGATCTGTACTCAAAGAGAACGGATGTGTCTTTTCTTACAGGAAGTGACTGGATGAAAAGGTGAAAACCACTTACTTGGGCTGGTTAGAAAGCTTCAAGCTATACAAGCACACATAATTGTACTCTCCAGCCCTGAGAGTTAATGGACAGACTTCTCTGAAAAGAGAGACTGGCTCAGGCTTAGGAGAAAATTAGGTGGAGCCCATTGTGATCTGTGACATCCACCACCCAGCCAGCCCTGTGGCCTCACTGGTCACCATCTCCATGGGCAAGATAGTCAGAGGGGGCTGGAATTGCTGCCAGACCAACAGCAAAGAGCTCAGGGGGAAAATCCTCAGGGTAAAGAATCAAGGGACCAATGCCAAGGGAGAAACATGGGTGAGGGAAGGGAGGTGCACATCCACACTGAGGACACAGAACCATATCCAACAGCACCCACAAGTGCTGGAGTGTGTGTAAGGCTATGCCAGCACAAGACAGTGTGTCTGGGAAAACAGGCATTCAGGTTTCTAAGCAAGTCAGGAATAAAATGGGCAAGGTCACTAAGCAGCTCCTTCAGACATACACCAGGGGAGGTGACAGCAGCATTTGGCTGGCTGTGGGGGCCAGCACTGTAAGCGTGGCCAGGGCAAGCTTCACGGTGAGCACACGCTCATGGAGTGAGTCCCGCTGGTGCACTGAGGCTGCTGGCACAACATGTATTGCTGGCATGAGGTTTCACTGAGGCAAGCTGCCCCCTGACATCTGTGGGCATGTTGGATATAAGCAGACATTCCCGTAGTGACTGAAGGTGATGCCGTGTGGTGCAGTCAGAAAGACACATTCACCATGAGAGAGTGCAAAGAAAAAAATCATACCCTTGACCTTTTCTCTTAGTAACAAGGGAGGACTCACTAAGAACAGTAGGGTGATTGGGAAGTCTAGGGCAGGGACCATGAGGACTTGAGCCTGCCCGGATGAGTGATGAGTTCACTGTTCCCAGTCAGAGAACTCAAGAGGACAGAGTTTCTGGAAAGGAAAAAATGGAAGGCAAAAAAGGGAGGGAGGGAGGGAGGGAGGAAGGGAGGGAGGAAGGAAGGAAGGAAGGAAGGAGGGAGGGAGGGAGGGAGGGAGGAAGGGAGGGAGGAAGGAAGGAAGGAAGGAAGGAGGGAGGGAGGGAGGGAGGGAGGAAGGGAGGGAGGAAGGAAGGAAGGAAGGAAGGAGGGAGGGAGGGAGGGAGGGAGGAAGGGAGGGAGGAAGGAAGGAAGGAAGGAAGGAGGGAGGGAGGGAGGGAGGGAGGAAGGGAGGGAGGAAGGAAGGAAGGAAGGAAGGAGGGAGGGAGGGAGGGAGGGAGGAAGGGAGGGAGGAAGGAAGGAAGGAAGGAAGGAGGGAGGGAGGGAGGGAGGGAGGAAGGGAGGGAGGAAGGAAGGAAGGAAGGAAGGAGGGAGGGAGGGAGGGAGGGAGGAAGGGAGGGAGGAAGGAAGGAAGGAAGGAAGGAATCCTGTTGTAAGCAGGATTCACAGGTTAATGAAAGCAAATCTGATAGATCCCCCTCAAACCTTGAGTCAGAGTCCACCTGGTTGCCTTCTGCCCTGGGTCACCTACAAAAGAGAGATTGAGAAAAATGCATCAGAGAGCTTTGCACAGTAGCACGGCCAAGAGTCTGCCACAGTACCTTTGCCTTTCTGGGGTCATGATAACACAGGGGTAGATTTCCCTGATACCAGTGCAAAGAACTCAGGCTGGAAAAGTTGGGGGAAAAGAACTTGGTGCAAGGTGGAAAAGAGACAGGGATTTGAAGGAATGGTGGGGAGAAGGACATCATCCTGGACATCACAGGGAACACTAACAAACACAAATGCAAGCAACCTCTGCACACTACTAATATCCAGAAGGGTCTCCCTTTTAACCCTCCATCCATCATTTGAGTTGACAACATATAGGCCCAGCATATAGGCCCCTTCATCTGACGGTGATTCTGTCACAGAGCTCCTCATCACCAGCCACTACTGTGTTTTGTACAGTGTCCTGATGGGTCAGACACCTACCCCAAAATCCGGGTCAGGCCACCCAGCCTTGCGTGTCACAGTAAGACCCTGATGTGACACAGGGAAGGAGGGGAAGCAATGGCTTAGTCCATATTGGCAGAGGCCCAGGGGTCCCAGTTCCACCTGGCAGCAGAACCCTTCTGCTTTGGGCAGCAGGAGCCAGGACAAAGACACAATCTAGGCACAGCAGCTGCTTGGAGCACGCTGCCCCCCCACGGGGGACATGCTCCCTGCCTGGCACGGAGACTGTCCGCTCCTCCTTTGTGGCGTGAAACAAAGAGCAGAAGGAGGGAAGGAAGTGACTTCTCTGGAAGCGATTGTGGTGGTGGGATGAGCACCCATCTCTTTCCAAACAGACCAAGCAGTGATGCCCCCGGCCCTTCTCCTATTGCCTCCCATTCACTGTTGGCATCCCCTCTTTCTGTGCTCTCTCCTTATGCAACAGGGTGAGTGGGAAAAAAAGAAGCAAAAAGAAAGCCAGAGCGAGGGAGGGAGGAAGCCGATGGGGCACTGGCTGGCAGGCAGACAAGCAGCGCGGCAGGGGCGGCTGGGAGCCCGGGACACGCGGCCTCTGCCAGGGCCTTCTGGGCTGCGGGCATGTACGTGCGGTCAGCAACGTGCGAGCTGCTGCGAGCGGGGCCGGGCACACGCGGGGCCGGGCACACGCGCGGCTGTGCCGAGCGCCCGGGCCGGCAGCCGCCGTGCCCTCAGCCGGGGCGCGGGGGCTCCCTGCACCAGCCCCCACCACTGGCAGGCAGCGGGGCAGCTGGTGGGTGACAGGCCGCTTGTCCCCGGCCAGCCCTGGCGGCGGCTGCACCTGCACCTGCCCCAAGGGCAGCACGTGCCACCGCGCACATCCCCGGCCGCTGCCATCCAGGTGCTCACAAGTTTCCAAGCAGGCAGGTGTGCGGTTCTGTCTCACCAGCCGGCTTGCCAGTTTTGACCTAAGAGGGAGAAATTGTGACCTCCACTGTCCCAACGCCACATGCCTCCTCCCACTGGCCCGTGTGCGATGCCGTGCCGGGGATCACGCTGCTGCTGCTGCTCCCTTCTGCTTGTGTCAGCAGTTCCAGAGCGGTTCCCAGCGCGGCACAGCTTCCACAGAGCACCAAGCTCCCTCCCTCCGCTCAACCCCCTGCATCCTGGCCACCTCCTGCACCCCTATTTGGGAGCATCCTGCCCTGCTCCCACTTCTCACTCACAAATTCAGGAGCAAAAGGAAGTCTCACTTGTACCCCCCACTCAAAAATGCCTCCCCAAATCACCCAACATTCATA
>VWPU01025166.1:0-26575 GCA_013398955.1 Callaeas wilsoni | reverse complement strand
TCGCGGGCCGCCCCTGCCGCCCCTGCGCTGTTGGGGGAGCCGGGCCCAGCGGCGGGGCCGAGCTGCGCCGGAGGCGGCCGTGGCTTCGCTCTTGGCGGGCCCTGCTGGGCCTTTCCGGCACTTCAGCCTCCGGCCCCGGGCAGCGCGTTGGCGACTCACGAAGTTTTCGGGACTTTCCTTCCCCATCCTGCGCAGAGCCGCTCGGGGAGGAAAGAAAATGCTCAGATTTGAGCGGGGGATGGATAATTATTCTCCAAAGCTGAGCCTTGCACGGAGCCGCGTGGGTCGCCCGGACGTGTCTTGCCAGTTATCACTCCGTGAGAGAACCAAGCGAAATACGATATTCGATACCATTTCGGAATATGGGCACACGTATTTCATTTTTTGGGGAGGCCGCGGGATGTTTGCAGAGCGGCCGTATTGGTAAATCTCGTAATGCCACAGCATTCTGGCCCTTAAGAATTTAAGATTCCTGTTCTTCCTCTCACGGGGATTGTTTGTATCAGATTTATAACGCCGAACACAACTGCAGGTGCATTTTCTTTTAGGAATCATGCTGCCAGTATGAACATCTTTGTATTGGACTGTTTCAGCCGCTGTTTTGAGAAACAGTTTCTATTTCTTCCACTCATGGCTTGTATTGCCGATGTGTAATTCTGTGTAGATTGAGCTGCAACTAAATTTCCTTGCTCCTAGTTTTAACCTTCCCATGAAAATTGCTTTCGGAAGGTTGAAGAACAGAACTTTGCATCTTAGCTGGTTAAATTATTTTTGGTATTAAAGTAGAAGCTTTTTAAAGAAGCTGTACAGTTTATTTTAGCCTTTTTATTTTATACTCTCAATCAGAGCCACAGACGTGTGTTCATTCTGAAACCTGATAGCTGGTTTAAACATCTCTATATAGTTCATCTAAGGCTCCTGCAGGGTAGAAACAGAGTTCTTGAATTTCAGAGCAAGCTGTTATTCTGATGAGATGTCTCTGTAGCGACAACAGTGACTCATGACAGAGGAATAAAGGAAATTAGGGAAGCTTTGAAGTTAGGTAGCTTATGGCTTGCCCCTGACAATTTGTGAAATGTTTTTTTCTTCCAAAATTTGTAGGGTTGCAGTCATAACTGTTTTGCCTGTTTCTCCCCAAAGTCTTTTTGAGCATGAAAAAATTCAGGTAGTAGGTGGAATAGGAGGATGCAGCTGAACAGGCTCTGACACTTAAATTGTCTGTGTTGGTGGTCAAGTACTCTGGGGTTTGCACAAGTTGCCGGTGTGTTGTGCAGTGCAGTGATGACTTTTTGGTAAGGATTAGGTTGTTTGGTTCCCAGGTTAATCATGCAGCAGTCTAATAGTTTATTCTGGTCATAGTCTGATATGACTACACTGTTTGCTCAGCAGGGATTTTACTTTACTTACAGAATTCCATAGCAAATGGTTGTAAAAAATAATCCTAAAATCAGTGATGTATGTAAATGTATTTTTGATACATTGCCAAAACTTAATGTCCTTTTAACAAGCTTTTCTATGCTCTTGAAATACTAATTTATCACTTGTGTTATTCTAAAAGAAGGGTATTTGGCTTTTAAAGCTGTATATTTTCTTTGTCAGGGGACAGTGGTTGTAGATAAGTTTTCAAAGGAAGGCATTTTTATGTAGTGATAATGCACTCTTTAATAAAGGAAAGCCTTTTGGTACTGTATCCAGTGGGTTTAGTAAAATTTCTGTGGTGACTAGGGCTTTGAAAGACTGACCACACATCACATAAAGTTATTACATAATCTAAATGCATCTATTGACATGTTTTCACACTGAATTCTTTGCTACTGAACATGTGAAGAGTATATTGTTGCAGCAATGGACGTGCAAAGAAGATTTACGTATTAAAAACAGATATGATAAAGCTTATTTTAAATACAGTTTTTCAATTAATCTTTTTAAGCTGTTGAACAGGCTTTCGCTTTTAATATATTATTTCCATGCATACTTACTAAGATTAAAATTAATTATTTCTGTAAATGAAGTAGGAAAAATCAAGATCCCTATAATGTCAAACTGTTTGGAGTCTACTGAGGATTGAGAAACTTTGTGGAATGGCTAAAAAAAAAAAGGAAAGGGAAATGTGTCAGTTTTGAAAGGTGAGAAGATAAAATGGAGCTATAGAGAGCAAGACAGGGCTTTTTTTCCATTGTGTGAAAAAAGTAAGGGGAGACAACTAGTCAGAACTTGTATGAAACTCTTATTTTATCAGCTGAGTAGACTTATAAAAACTAATGGTCATTTAATCATGTGTGCATGTGCAGGAGAGGGGGAATCCTGTTGTGTTCTTCATCAGTTTCCATATAAACTATTTCAATCTCATGTTCACACCATGATTTTTGTTAATCACACCATGATTTTTGTTAATCATCACCAAACGTTAAAGCCCATTTACGTGTACCAAATATAAAAGCGAGGAAAAATATTTTTTAGCTTGAAAACACGTGGATGGTCTAGCAGGCTTTCCTTCAGCGGGGTCTGAAACTGTCTGGATCCTGCCCCTCAGGTGTGGTTACTTTGCAGATGGAAACGCCTTAAGGCACAGAACTGGAGGGAGCTGCTGCAGCAGCAGTGTGGGAGTGTGGTGCTCACACTGACACCCACGTGGCACATCTGTGCGGAGGAGAAGCAGGTTTGAGTGCCTGGATGGTACCAGAGCCTCACCAAGGCAGCACAGGAACGTGAGTTCCTAGGGACTGAAAGATGAGACTTTGCCCGAATTTCAGGTTGTCTGTAGTTACTGCTTTTCTTTGGGGGAAGAGTTTTGTTAAATACTCTTTCTGTTTAAAAAGATGAGGAGAATAATTACAGGACTGCTGGATTTCATTGCTTTCCAATAGCTTCTGAAACTGGGTTCAAACAGGGTGGGAGAAACAGCAATAGATTTTGTGGTATTTGAATGTCATCAGAGAAAAGTTGTGAAGAAATAGGGTAGCTAGGCAGAAGGACCAAGATTATTTGCTTTTAGGTACTGACCTTGAATCCATAAGTAGTCATTGAGAGTGTACTTTAACTGAATGCAAGCTGTGGCATCACAGACTGCAAACAGGAAAATTTGCATGACAATACATTCTGAACTTGTATACTGCCCTTTGCTGTCATCTTTAGAAGAATAAATCCTGCTAAGGTACTGCAGATCCTTCTTCATGTATCCAGTATGATCAAAACTATAGACACATAGACTCCAAGAAGTATTTTCAAATTGTTCTTTTTCCCTTCGTTGGTTGTGAACTGTAGTTCTAAAGATGATGTTTGACTAAGGTGTTTGCTTCCATGGTATTTTAATAACTGAAAGTGAGGTATTTCTTTGTTGAAGTGAAATATCTTTCTAGAATGATAAAAACAAGAGCCTCCAATTTTTTTCTGAGAATTGCATGTTGCAATGTTGGCACAATTTGGTTTTCATATATTGCATATTACTGGAACTGTCCATTTCTATTAAAGAAATGGCTGTTTCAAGTTACTAAAGTTCCCATTTTCTGCTGCTCTATTTTGTCAACACAATTTTCTGCTTCACTAAATCAAAATGTTATGCAGGATGACAGATGCAGTACACTTTGTTAGAAATAAGTAGTCGCTAAGCATGGGTAAAGAGCTTTACAGTGGAAAGTTTCATTAAAATATTATTTGTAAATTAGAGCAGGTTGTGTATTCATGTTCATTTGCACTTAAATTTTCTTTTAGCCTTCATTTATGTGTGTTTTCTTTCTTTTCTGCATTTCATTACATGTTTTCCACAACTTCTTTTTCAAGGAAGTAGAGAAGGAAATGAAATACACAGCAGTAAGGAGCAGAAATGGGTAAATGGGCCTGTCCACGATCAGCAGTTCAGTGGCTGTTCTGGTCGCTGCCTTGCATTTTGCTGAGCTCTGATCTGTACGAGGAATGAGTCTGGTCACAGATTTAAATTGTTTTATGTTTTACTTAAGACTAACTGTACTTGCCCAATTCAATTTTGTCTTTTTTCTTTTCTTTTTATTCTAGGCTTCCTGCTTTGAATGTGTTTCTTTGCAAAATGAATATTGCATTGTTTCACAAAGATTGGACCCTCCAGTAGAATTTGGAAAGATCACTGCACATAAATCAAGAGCTTATTTTTCTTGAAGACTTCTGTGCAGCTTTTAAAGTTTTAATCACAATGAATTCAGGCTTATGGAGTCAAGAAAAAGCAAGTTCATCTTATTGGGAGGAGCGGATCTTTTACTTACTTCTCCAAGAATGCAGTGTCATAGACAAACAGACTCAAAAGCTCTTGAAAGTGCCCAAAGGTAGCATTGGGCAGTTTTTTCAAGACCGTTCTTCTGTGGCACACTCCAGAAATATTCCATGTAAAGGCAAGAAACTGCAGATTGGATTAAAGATTCTGGAACAACCTCATGCGATCTTGTTTGTGGATGAGAAGGATGTTATAGAAATAAATGAAAAACTAGCTGAGTTGCTTCTGGCTATTACTAACTGTGAGGAAAGATACAGTTTGTTTAAAAGCAAAAGCAGGTTAGCTAAAGGCGTCCAGATAGATATTGGCTCACCCGTTAGAGTGCAGCTGAGATCAGGGGATGATAAATATCCTGGAGTTGTTCGCTTCAGAGGACCCTTAATGCAAGAAAGGTCCCTAACAGGGATATACTTTGGAGTAGAGTTGCTGGTAAGTTACTTGCTAAGGGGTAGTATCAGATAAACTTTATGAGGTGAGCTAAATAAATCTTCAGTATAAAGAGGAAGTCCTAATCTTGTTTTTTTTTCTAGAAGCGTAGTTACCCCTAAAAACTGTTACCTTCAGTCTTCTCATAAATACTTTTATGTGAATGTGCCATATCACATCAGCCTTGTAATCTCCATGTTAAGTGAAGCTTGATGTGGTGCATGGGCTGGCAGAAGGACTTGAACATGCTCTGAGTCCTCTAGCCCAGAAAAATTTAATTCATAGAATCGTGGAATGGTTTGGCTTGGAAGAGACCTTAAATATGATCTAGTCCCAAATCCCTTGCTGTGGGCAGGGACACCTTCCACTAGACCAGGTTCCCCAGAGCTCCATCCATCCTGGCCTTGAACACTGCCATGGATGGGGCATCCACAGCTTCTCTGGGCAAAAAGACTTGCATCCCTATTTGAGTGTATATCTGACTCTCAGATTTCTGTTGACTACTTTGTTTTCCTGTATCAGGATACAGTCCATAAATGCAGGGTTGGATTTTAGGGCTACTGTTTTCTTAGATCCCTGAAAGTCCAATGGCAGCTAGTTAAAATAGAGAATGTATCCGTTGTGTGCTCCTTGTGAGATATTTCTGCAAAATTAATGCCAACCACAAGCTATTGAAGGATTAGGTTCAGGAGAGTTCTCCTCTTATTGTAGAAGTATATTTTTCAAAGTACTCTTTAAACTTTTCCTGAACTCTTTGTAATTCCCACTTAGAACCTCAGGGAATATCAGGCCTAAATGTTTCTGAAAATCATCTCACTTTATATGCCATAAGTGGAATTTTTGAATGCTTAGCATTATGTCTAGTATGAAGTAGTCTTGTCTTGATATGGCAAAAATTTGACGATTGAAGCAAAATTTGCACCTGAAGGAAACATGCTTCTCTGAGTATAAAGGCTTCTGCCTGCAGCTGCTCTCTGATCTAATGACATCTTGCTCTTTGTTCCCCTCAGATAGACAGTTCCTATATTTGCCACAGGTTCTGACAACAGAATTCTCTCAGTATAATGATAGGCAAATTCTTAGTGCAGTTTGTCCAAAATGCTGGATTATGTTACTGCTTTTTTAGTAGTCTGTTTTTCACAAAATACATCGTTTGGTTTTTTATCTTCTCTTTTTTTTTCCTTCCTCTTCTTCCTCCTCCGACACTTAGGAAGAAGGTCGCGGTCAGGGCTTTACTGATGGGCAGTACCAAGGCAAGCAGCTTTTCAGATGTGATGAGGATTGTGGGGTTTTTGTTGCTTTGGACAAACTGGAGCTGGTGGAAGATGATGACAATGAACTGGAAAGTGACTATGCAGCTCCAGTTGACGCAATGCAGGTAGAACTTCCTCCTCTGGAGATCAACTCCAGGGTTTCTCTGAAGATAGGAGAGAGTATAGAGTATGGGACAGTTATATTCTGTGATGTCTTACCAGGAAACGAAAGTTTAGGATACGTTGTTGGAGTGGACATGGTAAGAAAATAATCTGACTTTAATAACTTCTGCATGTGTGTTAGCTAGTGAATGACATGCACTTAGAAGAAGAAACATTATCCACAAGCTACTTCAGCGGAGGCTGACCTAAAATGGGAAATAAACACTGTGTTCAAAGATACCCCTTGGGGGTAATTGCTTCTTGGCATCAGGTAAATGGTGTCCTATTTGATGCTAAATGGTTCAGCTGAAAAATACTCTGCTTACTCTGAGGAGCCTCCACTGAGCTACTTGCCATGTTAGGTGTCAGTCTTGGAGTCATGGAGTTGAGTGTTCGTCTTGTGAGACTGGCTTTGTTCTGCCTGTTAAAAAAGTAGGCTGGATGTCTTTTTCTTTTGTTAGCCATTTTTAAAAGCTTTTTTCGTGTAACTGTTTTGCTTGATTTTGTTCTACCTTAAAAGTATAAGTTTCAAGTACAAAAGCTGATCTTTCAAGAAAATGTGAAACTTATTAAAAATTACTTTTAGCAACATTAATTTTTTAAAGTGAACAGCTTTTAAAGTTTTGGTAGTTCAAGATTGTTCTGGTTTTGTAGGCTAGATGCTTCCATTTTCTTGGTTGCAGTAGCTGTTCCATAACAATGCACCGGAGTTGTTCTAGCTTGTTTATCAATAATGTTATTTAGAAGAGAAATGCTTGTTAAAGTAGGAACTATTTCTCAAGAGATAAGGTTTTAAGCTTTTTTTCTTTGAAGACTGTAATGTTTGCCTATTCTAAATAGAAAATTTGTTATAGGAAAAAGTAGATGTCAAATCTTTCCTTTTCCTACTTTTTATATTCCTAAAGACATATGTGTGTACTCAGTATGATGTAAATCTTCTTTTGGGATACATGTAATGTGTTTTTCTATTTTTAGGATAATCCGATTGGAAACTGGGATGGAAGATATAATGGAATACAGCTGTGCAGTTTTGCAAGTGTTGAAAGTACACTTCTTTTGCATATCAATGATGTTATTCCAGGTATGCCCAGCTTTCTTAACCAGAAGGCAAACTTTGATAACATCTGTGACATCCTCCACGTAGGTACAGTTACATGATTTAAACAGTACTCCAGAATTAATATCCTAAATTCATTTGAATTACCTTCTGTGTTATACTTCTCTTTAGTTTCCCCCTCCTTTGGGTTACAGTCTCACTAGTAGAAAAGCTTTAATACTGAGCATGATTCCTGTCAATTGTATAGTATTTACAATACTATGCAGCGTGTAATATTCATGAATATGTGAGTGTCTGTAGGGGGAATCTTTTCTATGGACTGTTGTTCAGTTTACCTCAGGAGTTCAAATACCTTGGTCAGAAAGCTGTTCTTTCTGAGCTTGAAAGGTGTTGACAGTATTATGTATGCATTCAGTGAATAAATACTTGGAAATGCCTGTCCAGACTGGAAAAATTCACTGAATAGCGTTAACTTGTAACAGCTACAGTTCCCTGATTCCTTTTCTGAGGAAAGAAAAGTTTGTATGAGACTTTTGTTTGGGCTCTATCTCTAGGCAGGTTCTAATGAGTCTGTAGTGTGTAATTGTTGCTCTCACTCTTCAATTTGACTGACTTTTCTTATGTCTACCTCCTTCATGCTGGTTTAGTTGAGATGCATGTTTTTGCACATATTTTCTGTTCATCTCTGGAGAATTCATGGGGACCTCTCCATTTTTTGAAAAGAGCATTTATTGTAGATGTGTTGGTAGAAAAAAAACCCTTAAAATTTCTTGCATCTGTTTCCCATAATGGAAATAGATACATGCCATGAAGGATGTGAAGTCAACCTATTTGATATGTTCAAGAAGTAATGGCAGGCTTTGCAGTAATGTGATAAAAGCAAATTATATACACATAAAATGTTGGTTATGTGCCAAACAAGGCTTTGTTCCACTCAGTTTTAAAGCTTGTGGTGGCAGACCTTTGTTCGGTTATGTTTTGAGGTGAACTTTGTGTAACATAGTGAAAACATAGAAAAGGGAAGCTAATACTCTCTTCATGTACCGTGTCTTAGAGACTGTGTCACAGGACAGGAGACCTCCCAAGCTTGCTTATACCTCAAGAAGTGGTGACAAAAGCTTGTTCAATCATAGTAAGCCAAAGGCTATAGGTACGTATGGGAAAGGATTTTCTTTACTTATGTAAGATGACAAAATTTTGTTGCTTGCAAAAAAATTATTGTCTTTTCTATCAGTTGATTTATTATTTCAGTTAAGTGTCAAGTTCATAGAACCGTCAAGGTTGGCAGAGACCTTTAAGATCATCAAGTCCAACTGTAGTTAAATTTCTCTGAACTAGAGTATTAGTATGAATTTATTTAATCATTATAAATATGGTAGACAGTTTAAGTCAAGATTGCTCAAACTGTCTTCATTTTCATGAAAAAGAGTTACAGGTTTAGCAAAATTTCAAGACCATATTACCTAGTTGTCTAGTATCACCAGGCCAGGGCTGCATTCTGTTTCTCTGGAAGTGTGGGCTGTGTTTACTGTTTTGTTTTTTAGAAAATATTGTTTGCTGTTGTCTTCTTGCAGAACTAGAAACTTCAAAATTTTCAGCCCACAAGTAGATCTACCTAATAGTGACTGTATTAATTTTGCTGTGATTCAAAAGCAGAATTGAATTCCCAAAATATAGACTTTCTTGACTCTGATTTTGTTCAGCTCTGAAAACCCTCCCAGGAAAAAAAAAAAAACCCACAAAGCAAAACTGAAAGAGAAGCAATTTATCTCTTCTTTTAATTTTTTTTTTTGAAGGCAGAAATCAAAATTCAGTGTCTTTAGAGTTTACTAGTGGGTACATTGGGTAGTAGAATACAAATGTCAGTATTTTCTGTAAGCTGTCATTTCACCTGGCATTGGATGCTGGCAGAGATGATCTTCACTGGAGTAACTGTGGTTATGTGTTGGCACGAGTTATGGATTTGGAATTGCTTCCATAATTTATTTGCCTACTGTGAAACCTGAGTGCTTTAAAACCAAAACCAACCTGCTGTAACTGTATTGCAAATACTTTCCTACATCCATAATTTATAGTCATGAAAAATTTGTTCTTGAGAGATATTTTCTGCCTTCTTTTCAGCTAGGTGACTTGAAATTTCAGCTCAGAGTGTGTGTTGGTTTGGTGTGGACTTCTGCCTTGTTGTAAGCTTAGAACTGTGTCAGCCTTGATGGGAGAGTTTGATTCTTTGTGGAAAGGCAGCTGTGTCTTCATGAAAGTGTAGTAAAAAATTTATGCTATGAAATAAGAGTGTAGGTGACCTTTTGTGAATAGAGATTAATGTCTTCAATAAAATATGTTGTTTTCTAGGATCTACCTCTGAACCTGGAAATAGAAGCAGATCTGAAGTCTTCTACACGTTAAATGGCTCATCAGTTGACTCTCAGCCTCAAACAAAAACAAAACCCCCATGGTATATTGATGAAGGTAAAGAGAGAGGATAGTTTCTTGTGGTAGAAGTGGTGGGACTGCAGCAGTGTCTGCTCAGTCAGTTCTGTGTCTCCAGTGTTGCCAAGTGACAAAAGTCTTCCTAAATGTCCCCAGCTTTTAGTGCTTCCCACCTGTTAAATCAGATGTGGCTGGTTTGAGAGCCAAGTCTCCTTTTTTAATACAGGGGAAAAAAAAGCCCAACACTTACTAACATCTTGGTTTTGATTTTAACAGCTGCTGAAGACCCTTCAAAATCACTTACTGATTCATCTCCTGGATTTGGGCATTCTTCACCACCACTGCAGCCACCTTTAACAAACTCTGTGTCTACAGAAAACAGATTTCACTCCCTCCCCTTTAGTTTGACAAAAACTACAAGTACTAATGGTACTATTGGACATAGTCCTCTCTCTTTATCTGTTCAGTCAGTCATGGGTGATGTGAATACTACAGCTACCCAGGAGAGTCCATCAACAGCAGGCCCAATTGGAAACTCACATGGTCTTGAAGCAGGTTCCTTGGCTGAAGTTAAAGAAAATCCTCCTTTCTATGGTGTAATCCGCTGGATTGGCCAGCCCCCTGGAGTAAATGAAGTATTAGCAGGCTTGGAACTGGTAAATATAAATTCTAGTTCGTAGTAATGTTAACTACTAGTTTTGTTTCTCAGAGCTGATGCCCATATATACTGCAAAAGCAGCCAGTCTGGGGGATTTACTCAAACAGGTTGCCATGTGATCTCCTTAGAGCTAAATTCTTTGATAAGCTCTGACTTTTGTGGCTGCCCTACACCTTACTCTGTTAATAGGCTCTGACACGTGTTTGTATGACAATGGGCAGTGGAATTTGTGGGACTGATCACTTCCTTGCTTTTAAGGAGTGTCCTTTGCTTACATTATGGAGATGAAATGAAATTTAAAGGTCCTTTGAAATGGAAAATTGTATAAAATTCTCTAGCTGTAGTAGTCTTTGTTGAATATAATTTTTTGTCCTTTGCATACTAGCAAACAGGCAGTCAGGGTGATGACTGTCAGAGCCATAGGACTAGTTTTGGTAACTGGCAGTAGTGATATTGTTGGTTTGACAACCATGTGCCTTGTGTGTTTCTGTGGGCCCTTTGTAAAAAAAAAAAAACAACCCACAGTTGCCTCAAACATGAATTGTTGTGTACTGACATTTCCTCTGGGGCAGCTGCTGCCAAGGTTGTGATGGGGTATTGGTTAAATTAATGTGTACACAATTAGGGAGATGGGGTTCTTTATTTTGGGATAATGTTCAATGAAATATTACATAAAGCAGTGTAAAATTATGTAAAACACAAGCAAAGTATGTGAGAATGTGACTGGAATTCCAGCTGTTACAAAAAAGTCCTGATCCTTGTGGGTGTTTTGGGTGAAGTTAAAGCCATAGTTTGCCACAGGCTCTGGGCCTGCTCCTTAGGGTGTCATGCATTAACCTGGGTGCCACTTGTGCATTTCTGCATTAAAGCTGAGCTGTTGTTAATAAGCAGGCAATATACCTTAAGTCCTGTTCTCAAGGATAACAGCTTGTTGTTGTTCCCTCCTGGTCTGTGTTGTCTCTCCTTGATGAACAGTTTGTGTGTTTTGAAGCAGGCATTTTTCTCAAGCAGCCAAGTCACACTGAAATTGTTCACACTACCCCATGCGCAGCAATTTTAATTAAGTGGTAAAAAGTGCTTTTTCTAACTACAGAAGGAATCTAGACTAGGTTAAATTCACAGTGTCTCTTCTCCCCACCCTGCTGCTTTTGTTGGAATTTTTATTTTGTTTTGGATGGAGTGAAAGTTTAAGCATGAAGAAAGAAACATGCAACTCTTAATTTTCTCAATAAATCCAGTTAAACAACACCTCAGTTGAGACTTTGGATACTAAATTGCAGAAACAGTGTGTATCACACCTCAGAGTACCAGAAGGGTGACTTGTGGGTAGATACTTTATCAAATGTCTTACTGCAGAATTGTAGAAATAAGAAAAACAGTGAATTCTCACTTGACTTTTCAGGAAGATGAATGTGCAGGCTGTACGGACGGAACATTTAAAGGAACTCGATACTTCACTTGTGCTCCAAAGAAAGCTCTTTTTGTTAAACTCAAAAGCTGCAGGCCAGATTCCAGGTTTGCCTCACTCCAGCCCGTTTCCAACCAGATCGAGCGTTGCAACTCTCTAGGTACTGACCTTCTGCTTATTTCTTGTTTATCAGCTGGGAACTGGCCAGGGCTTTGGTTTCATTCATTCCTGCAATAAGTTCTCTGTATTGAACACTTGGAAATCTGTACAGGTATTACTTAATCGAGATTAGTGAATAGAAGATCGGCCTGTACAGAATACAGTGATTCTTGAATTATTCTTTTATGCTTTAAAGCAAGAAAATGTTCATATATTTAAAGAAATGTCATAAAATTATGGTATTTTTTTATGCTGTATACTTTTTACTTTAGAAGTTGTGAAACAATCCTGCTGAAAATAGTATTTGCAATTCTAGCATTGTATGATTGCATTATCAGAAATAAAGGCAGTTATTTTTCTATAATATATAACATCAAATTATTTCATTCTCTAGATATTAACAAAGAAAAGCATGTATTTTTATGATGGAAGTTAGTGGTGAAAGATGTCTTTTTTTCCCTAACTTCAAGTATTTTAGATTTCTTGGGTCATGTTGTATTGCCTGGGACAACAGCAAAGAAAAGTGACTGATTCTTGTAAGATAGTGTGAACAGGGCATTTGTAATGAAAAGAGCACTTCATTCCTACTGGATAAAATTAATTTGGTGCTGCAGGCTTTCTGAAGCACTCTGGTGTGGAATGTAAGGCCTTGTTCACGCTCTGGAAGACGGTGAGTCTCAGCTATAATAAATGCTATTCTAGTCCAGGGAAGGAATGCTTACATTAAGGCAGCAACTTAGCTATAAAACATTAATAGGAAAATCTCAAGGGGGATAAAATTTGAGGCTTTAAAGTGTCTTTTGAAAAAAAAAATTTCAGCCTTTGGAGGTTACTTAAGTGAAGTGGTAGAAGAAAACACTCCTCCAAAAATGGAAAAAGAAGGTTTAGAGACAATGATTGGAAAGAAGAAAGGTATCCAGGGTCATTACAACTCCTGTTACTTAGACTCCACCTTGTTCTGGTAAGTTCATAATTTGTATAGTGGCATCCCGTGCTAGACATGCAGAACATGTGATCTTTGCTTGAATGACTGTCTGTGTGTATGGCTGTGCAGCTCCCAGTGTCCTGTGCTGCAGTCTGACACGTCCCTGTGCGTTCCCAGTGCGAGCAGTGAGGTGCTGTGAGTGTCCAAACGGGACTGGCCCTTATGGATCTGCTTGTTTAGGCTGAGGGAGTCCCTGGCCTGTCAATGGTTGAAGGATAAGGAGGACACAGGCCAGGGGGTGGAGGGAGGGAAATGCCTCTTACAGCTTCTTTGCAAGAATCCTGCCCGGGCAGCTGGTTCTGTACTTTGCTGCAGCGAGGAGACTGGGTTGGAGTGGACTTTGCTATTTAGTGCAGCTGTGTTCCCTGTCCATAAGTGCCTCTTTTTGAGTTTGTTTAGTTCTTTAATTCTTCTGTGGCTTTGCTTGGTTTGTCTTACGTTGCTCAGGCATCTGAATGGTCAACACAACCTTCCTTTCCCTTTTTTCTTTGTAGCCTGTTTTCTTTTAGCTCTGTTTTGGACACCGTGCTACTCAGACCTAAAGAAATGAATGATGTAGAGTATTATAGTGAGACTCAGGAGCTGCTGCGGACAGAGATTGTGAATCCTCTGAGAATGTAAGTAAAGACAAGAACTGGTCTCTAGTCTGACATGAATTAGAGAGATCCTGCAGTGTTTGCATTCCTGCTGCAAATCTGAGAAGTTTGGCTATCTGCTGCTACTCAGTGTATTTTTTTCTTTTAAGTATTTTTGCTTCATAGCAAACTTAATCAGTGATAACTGGAAAGAGTTATTCATTGTTTGGTGATAAAATATTTTCACTAGTTTCTTACTTGTAAATGGATCAGCACAAAGCTATTATAAAATTCTTACAAGTATGAATACAAAAGTATTGATACATACAAGTTATATTTGTTCACAGCATTCATACTTACATGTTTTTAATGCTGTTGTACTTGACAAGAAAATTATTTGGGTTATCTTATATGGAGTTTAACAATTTGATAGATTTAGTAGGGCTTTAGAAGTTTCATTGCTTTTTACATGTGGTCTGCAAGTGGCCAAAATGCTTTTATTGAAAGAACTTAATATGACCTTGGTAATTTTGTAGGCACAATGAACAAAGGAGATGCAACAAAAATCTCCATGAAAAGTTATTGTTCTTAAGCTCAGGTTTTTTTCAAACGTGAATAATACAGTTGTAGTTCCAAAATTCTGTGGGCGGTCACTGAACAATTTATGACAAAGTTTTTATTTTGATAAATAAAAGTGTTGGCCCTTGAAGCCTTGTTCTTGTCAGGGAGTGCGTGCTTTGCCTGGTGTGTTCCAGGGTCTGTGGAACAGGTAGGATAGCAGGATACACACTGAGCAAGAGAAATCTCAGGTGCCTGAGATGGCTGAATATCTTACTGTCCTTTTACTACACTTTAAATTTTAGGGGAAAAGACTGAATGCTCAAAGCCTCATCTTCTTAGGTCAGCAGTACAGCTCTGTGTCTTTTTCTCAAATATTGAAATTTTTTTTTGTTAACAACTCCCACAGTGCTGTTATTAAGTGACATTCTGAAATGATGTATTAAGCGGTGCAAATTAGAGTGAAAACAAATCAAAAGTAATTGACAAATCCAAAACCAGTTATCCTGGTAAGTTGATGATTAAAAATGCTCTTAATAAAAGAACATTGAGCACTGCATTAAATTTACACTACATTAAGAAAACTGGGAGTCAGATTAAATATGAGAAATCAGTATGTAGTTTTGAAGAAATACTGTATGCAGTTAAAGGATTTGAGAACCTGTATTTCAGTATTTAAGTGGTTGGTTTGGGGTTTTTTGGTACTTCTCTGACTTGATCACAAACTAGCTAATAGCTTATTAAACCTATTTATCTTAGATATGGATATGTATGTGCTACAAAAATAATGAAATTGAGGAAAATACTTGAAAAAGTTGAGGCTGCATCAGGATTCACTTCAGAGGAAAAAGGTAATGGTGGAGGTTTGCCTTTCTTTGACACTTACAAGAATCTAATACGAAGGAACTGAGGAACCTTGCTATATAATTATACCAGAACAAAACACCCAAATATTTTTCTGTGACAGTAGTATCGCTATCAGAGATCTGAGTGACCATTTGCTGCTAGAAAGGTCTTTTCTGCTTCCTCGGGAATGTAAGGAACCCTAGCTGAACAATTTCTGCAGTCTTCCACTGCCTGGATTTCTTTTAGTGCCTTCCTGTGCCCCTGTAACTTCCTTCTAGCAGTTAGTGGAGAATACTATGATAAGGCTGGGGTGTTTGTCCTCTTTCAAAATGCCACTTTGATCCCTGAGGAATAAACTTTTGCACTAGAGCATTTCATTGTTACAATGGTTATGTAGTATTTTAAGAAATAAAATGTTCAAGTGGTGGTAGAAACATCAGTTCCCAACTTCTTGATCTTCTGCTGCATATATTGATTAATTAGCATTGTATTATGCAGCTGCTTTGCTTTTATTCAAGAGAATACTACTTTCTTGGTAAATGCTGAGTGCTGGAACCAGTATTTACTGCAGTTAGTGGCAGGGAGAGAAATACACCAGTGGTGGGGGAGAACAGCCCTCTGGGAAGCTGCTGTTGGCTGCATTCTTGGTTAGAGAACTCGGTCTCTAGTTTAGATGAACTTGGGACTATTGTGTCAATTTTATGTGATACTGTCACTGCTCCTCACTGGCTCTCTGCAGATTCACTGTTTCCTTTTGAAAGCTTTTATTTCTCCTGGAAAAGTTGTGTGGTGCCAAATGATGCCTCTGATATACAGAGCATCTTTTGAACTTTACTGGAAAGCTTTGTTACCCTGTTGAGCCTGTACCTTTTATTAGGGCCATTTAACACTGAAAGAATAAATAGAGGTTTGCCATGGAAATGTTCACAGTTTGTCATAATCTTACTGTGGTAATAAAGCTGTAAAAATTAACTGTTACTTTTTTTCTATGAAAATTTTGAAAACCTTCACTTTTAATGAGCCTCGAATATTGTATCTGGTTTTGCATGCTAACAAAACTTTTTCTCTCTCCTCCCTCCAGATCCAGAAGAATTTTTGAATATTTTATTTCACCATATTCTAAGAGTTGAGCCACTGTTGAAAATAAGGTGAATCTTATTTCTTTGGCCTTCAAGGATTTTGTCGTGTGTGTGCCATATAGAGAACAAAACTTATGTTCCACCAGTCAGCTTTTAGCACCAGAGTTTGTGTGTGTTGTGCACATACCTGAACTCCTCAAGGGCAGTTCAGAAGTCTCCTTTCTTCTTAATAGTGGTAACACTGAGCATCATGCTCTTAGAATCCTCTCAACACTTGAGTACTCTAAGAAGCAGCATTGGCTTAAATGCTGGCTGGGATGGGACGAGGTTACAGTTTATAGCAAATTTGATGAAAGTTCCCAGAAACTTTTGATGCTGAGATGAAACAGCTCCTACCTTGTTTTGCTGTTAGAGGCTGCTTAGTCCTGTATGCTTTTCCTCTATAGTAGCAAAAACCATTTGTTCAACCTGAGCAAATCCTTCTATATCCTTTCTTTTGTACTTCCAGAGGAGTTTGAATTGCTCATCTGAAGATCTCCTCCCAAATACATCAGATTTATGTTTGTTTAACAAAAATACTATCTGAAAACATTGGTACTTGATACTTGACTATGTTTTGAACATCTGACCTCAAAACATACTTAAATGAGTAGCTTAATCCTGTGTCCCTTTCCCTATCCAGACAAAATGTGTTATGGTTTTGTGGTTCTTGTTTTTTGAAGGAGTAATTGATTTGTGATGGCAGGGTGTGTTTTTTTCCCCTTTTTTTCTTTTTTTTTTCCTTTTTTTTTTTTAATTTTTAATTTTTTTTTTCTTTTGGTGAGGATGGAGGTGTTTCTCCAGACTACTTCCTTTGGCTTGCGTTGGCAGTTTATATGGTAACCTGCCTCAGAGTCGGCCTAGGTGTGGAAGGAGTCTTAAAAATTAGAGCTGGACAGCCTTGGATTTGGATTATCCTTTTGGAGAGTTCTCTGTTAACTATAGAGCAAGTCTAGCAACATTAGCCATCTGTGTGAGACTTCCACTGCAGGAAGCAGTGTAAATATCGCCCTGATTTAGAGGAAATGTTTCATTAAACCCATCACACTGAAGATAATTATTGTTGTTTCATTTGATATTTTATTACTGGAACTCCTAATTGTCTCTCCAAAGAAAGCTGCTTTATTGTGTTGGAGCTTTTGATGCAGATGCTTAGGAAGTATTTCTCAGTTGGTAGTTCAGCCATGCACAGGCATATGTTTTTAAAACATGCTCTGAAACTCACACTGATTTTGTTCCTTTAAATTTTTCCATAATGAAGTTCACGCTTAATTATTGACTGCCTGTCACTTTGTTGTTGGGGGCAGGGGGCCTCATGTTGTTGTCATGCTTTGTTGTTTGTTTGGGTTTTTTTTTAAAGTACAATATATTTCAATGCAGAGAGGATGTTTTGTAGACTATTTTCAGGTAGGTGTTGTCTTCCTGGTAAGACAGAGTCATTGTTACAGTAGAGCTTCAGAATCTGTTTTGCTTTGTTTTTAAATCTGTTTTTAGATCAGCAGGTCAGAAAGTACAAGACTGTTACTTCTATCAAATATTTATGGACAAAAATGAGAAAGTTGGAGTCCCAACAATTCAGCAGTTACTAGAGTGGTCATTCATCAACAGCAACTTGAAGTTTGCAGAGGTTGGTGACAGCTGTTGCCTTGTTAGAAGTAATCATACCTAAATATCTGTCCATTCAGCAGTGGGACAAAAGTAGGATTTGGTGTAAAAACATGCAGACATGTTGGAAATGGGAATATTGTGTCAGTGATCCAGGATGCCTACACAGCAAAAATATTTTAAGGTTCACTTAATGACATGTATTCTTTGGCTGAACAGATCAAAGTGATTTAGGTAAAGAATTATTAAAAGAAAACTTCTTAGCTGCTGCTAGTGAGTTAAGAACTAATACTTTGAGATACCTCTGTCAGTGGGCTGGGAGTTTAAATAACATGAATATATTTATAGCATTGGAAGACTCGCTGTAAAGTTAGATAATTATTTATCTCAAGTTCATTATATTCCGGCGTTTTACCTAGGCACCCTCTTGCCTGATTATCCAGATGCCCCGGTTTGGAAAAGACTTCAAAATGTTCAATAAAATTTTTCCATCCTTGGAGTTAAATATAACAGACTTACTTGAAGACAGTAAGTATATAACATTTCACTGTATAACGTGAGAGACTTGCTGAGAATGACTAACACAATGAAAGTATTCCTTGTACTTCTGGGTTTGGGGTTTTTTTCTGTTAGATATTTACCAAGATCGTGTGAGATGCTCAGGCTGAGGGGAAATGAAAGTTTTCTGGGTAGAAGGCTTTTTTTTGCCTCATGTCAGTTAGAAGCTCCAATTCAGAAGAGTGTAGTACAACTGAACTTATTTCAGAACAATGTTTTTAAAATCGAGTTATTAGCAACAAAGCAGTTCATGAATGTGGCCGTTCGTTAGTTCATCAGACTAGAAGAGAACCTGAGATAAGGATGTGCACCTGTGGCATATTGTGGCTGCGCATTTTTCAGCTGTAATTATATCACCTCCTTTTGTGACCCAAGTTTCTGATGTTGGTCATCCACTGAATTTTTCATTGCATTACCCTAAGGAAGGACACCTGATTTTAAATTTGAGATAAGAATTAATAAAACTGCCAAAATTCATTAGAATAATAATCTCTGAAGTTATCATGGCCTTTTCTTTCACTGTCTTGGCCATCAGCTTGTGCCTTTTTTTTTTTCCCCCCTTTCTTTTTTTGTTCTGATGTTGACAGTCGTAGGGGCTAAGCTAGCTGTACCCCTATGATGAGAGAGAGCTAACATGATTTAAAAGCCTTTTTTTTTCTTGTTCATGCACTTGATTTTTATCATCTTGTTTTGCCACTTACCAGTGTAAATGTTTTTCTCTTAATTCACATTGCACCAAAGAGAAGTTGAATAGAGTGGTACATTTCTGCTTTGATTAGCAATCTCATTTTAACTTTTTTTATTGTACTGTCTTTCTCCATGTAAAATAATCGTTCTCCTTCATTTTCATATTCCTTTTCTTAAAAAATAAAAAGCCTCCCCAGCCTGGAGACTAACACCTTTCTTGCAAATGCAGCTCCCAGGCAGTGCCGTATCTGCGGAGGGCTCGCTATGTACGAGTGCAGGGAGTGTTATGAAGACACTGATATTTCTGCTGGCAAAATCAAGCAGTTCTGCAAAACGTGCAATACACAAGTAAGTGCTTGTATTTGTTGTTCTCATGGGTTTAACCCAAATGGTTGATGCTGTGATAATTGAAAGAAGGGCAGAAGAGCATAGTAAGACTTCTTCACCAGCACCAGTGTAGCTGCCACCCAGCAAGTGAAGTGTCTCCTTTGGTGACAGATCAGGAACTCCTGCAATGTGTTTATCAGCATGGCAACTGCCAAATCCAGGACTGGGCATAGTGGAGAAGTAGTAACCATGTGTTTTAAATTCTGATTTTATGTACATGCTGCCTTGTTAGAGTTGATAAATTCATGACAGAAATGCTGTGTTTTGCTGTTTGGCAATTGCATGAAGATGTCAGTCATGACTTGTTTTCAAATCTGAACCTAGTAGAAAACTGTTGCATTAAACCTGACCTCCCTTCTAACCTTAGATTTGAATTTTCTGGGCAATATCGAACTACGCTGGTGGGGAAAAATAGAAGAAACGTTTAGTCAGCTACCGTTATTGCAGTTCCTTCTCTAATGCCATTAATCTTCTGTTCAGCAGTAATGTTCTTTTTAGCTTTGTTTGCCACTGAAACAAATAATCTTATGGGGTGTTTTTTCTTTTCTGAAATATCACTTCAACTGTAGGTTCATCTTCATCCCAAGAGACAGAGTCATAAATTCAATCCATTGTCACTTCCTAAGGATCTGCCAGACTGGGACTGGCGGCACGGCTGCATCCCCTCGCAGAAGATGGAGCTGTTTGCGGTTCTGTGCATCGAGACCAGCCACTACGTAGCCTTCGTGAAGTACGGCAGGGACGACTCCGCCTGGCTCTTCTTCGACAGCATGGCAGATCGGGATGGTAACCTCTCATTCAGTCTCTGCATTTTCTTTTGCAGTTTTGTATATGTATTTTAGAGTTCAGTGAATATTTCTTAAAGTTTTGGGGATCTCAGTATCGTAAAACTTGATGTACTCGATGCTGGGATCCTGATCTTGACTCAGCCTTACCCCCAGCACATTGGTTTAATGGCAGCTGCTGATTTGCATAATCTGAATTTCACCTCAATTGGATACCTTAGTAATTAGATGGTGCAGAAGTAACTTCAGAAGTTTGCAAGCAGGACTCCTTGTACATTTATCTATGCTTTGCAAATTTGGCAGAGACAATTAATTTTAATTAATCAACTGCTGGAATGTACTTTCAGTTTATATTTAAGTTGATGTATGTGATTATCAATTAGCATGCAAATGTTTTTATTGCTTTTTCTTAAATGATTTACAGTACATGCCTTTACAATAAAGGAAATAGTCACGTTACAACATCTGTGCTATTCCTTTGAATCTCTTTAGAGTTATCAGTGGAAAATTGTTACCCTGTAACAATACAAATGTCAGTGAAACAAGTGATTTTTTAGATACTGCTATTTAAACAGGTCCCGTTTAAATATGGACTTTCTCAATTCTGGTGCCTGAGAAAAACAGTAACAGATGAAGTGTGAGACACATAGTAACAATTTTTGCATGAAGTATGCTTGAACTCCTCTGTTACAGTGTGAGTTGGCTGGGAGAGAAGCATCTTGCCTCCTGTTGAAAATGAAACTGCTCCAGAATTGAAGTCACTTTCTTATAACAGCCAGAAGACAATCAAACTTTGTTTCAGAGTGCTTGAAATATGACTGAAGTTTGTAAAAAACCACTTCGTTTCAGGAATTTAGATCACATGAGATGCTGGAAATATCTCCTGCTGATCTTTGGGGGCTTTTTTGTATTGCAAATATTTTTCTTCAGCTTTTCTTCATAAGCTAAAAATCTCTGCTGGGAACAGCAGGATGTCCGTACTTGTGTTGTTTGCATTTGCTCATTTTCATGTGGAAAATGGCCAGGAGCAAACCCTGCCTTAGTCTTGCAAGTCAGGTACAGACACTGATTGTAAATTCATCAGCTATTACCAGTTGTCATGTTATTAACAAATTCAGTGCATGTGAGGTGGTTTATGTATTCAGGTCACTCTCCTAAAGCCATACAGAATTTTTAGTGTTGATGAAAACCCAAAGTTCTCCCTGGTTTTGTGTGGTGTTTGTATGGGCATGGTTTGTTGGTAAACACTGCAAGATATTCTAATTGTGATTTCTTGAACAATACACTTCTCGTAGATGTTTACCCTGCAGCAGTCCAGTGTGGCATATTTAAGTTTTTTAGAAAGCATTTTGAAGAACTGGTGAGGCTGTCATAGTAAAAGTACATTATAAAGAGCAAATAAATGTAGATGCTCTCCTAATGTGTTTCTCCTTCTTTCCTTATGGTTTTAAAGGAGGTCAGAATGGCTTTAACATTCCACAAGTTACCCCGTGTCCAGAAGTTGGTGAATACCTGAAGATGTCTCTAGAAGAACTGCACTCGCTGGATTCCAGGAAAATCCAAGGTTGTGCACGAAGACTGCTCTGTGATGCTTACATGTGCATGTATCAAAGTCCGACGATGAGTTTATACAAATGAACCAGGATCTCTGCAGAACTGACAAGACAGTACAGAGTTACCCACTCTCTGTTTGCTGCAGTTTTGGGTAGTTCAATGCAACCGTTGCTGGCAATGGGAGAAGTTGACTATGACATCAAGAGGATTTACTGTTCCAAAAACTACATATGGAGTTCTGTCACTGAAGTATTTAAGCATTTTGCACTCTAGGAAGTGTGCTTGTGTGTGTTTGTTTTATAAACAAAGTCAAGTTACTAAAACTTAGCTTTAAGTGCATTGATGATACACAGGCATTTTTGAAATGTTAAAGGTGAAGTTATGTCAGGAGAAATCTCCTTAGTCCATTGGGAACGTGAGGATACGGTGTTCTAGCTCAGTGCATTTCTGTGGACAGGGATGATGGTTCTCATGTGTTTCTCTACCCCCACCCTGTCTCCTCACCCTTGATCTTTTTAGCACCATAGATTCTCTCTCAAAGAGAGAGTAACTTCAGTTTGAGTAAGATAAGTTTTAGATTGCTCATTGCATATTATGTTCTGTTATCTACTACATTCTTTTCAGTTCTAAAAATTAATGTTCATTTAAAGATCTGAATCCCTGTCTTGCAAAAATCATGCACACAGACTTGCTGTGTTGTTAACTTGCAATTTTTGGAGGGGAAAGAGGAAAAGAAGTGGGTATTAAGGGGAAGCATAATTGCTAAAATATAAAATTAGCAGTGAAAGTTAACAGATGTCTTTTTCTAAGTGTCTGTTTTTAAAGAAACAAAGCAGTCTGGAACAGAACAGCAACTGTACACAAATGATTCCAGGACAAAACAATAAAATCATGGATTGCCTCAGGGAATGTTACTGAAGTGAATTCTAGTCCTTGGTAAACAAAACTGACTTTTCTACAGTACATTAAGCTACTGCCTGGGAATATGTTATTCATCTGACTCTTCATTTCAGGATTAGTAATATTGAAAAGAGAATATTAAAAATCTCTGCCTGGAAAGATGAAACTATAAATAAAGGTAGATCAGAGTTTTACTGTATACCAAGTACCTGATGAAAACTAACTTGAAAAGCTGCAAAACCTGTGTTAATGTAAAATACTGTACTCTGAAGTCTGTTGGTTCCTGTTTGCAATGAAATACTGTTGTTTTAGTTGCCTTTTAGCTACTTCTGTCTACACTGACTAGCAAACATGCAACTATATATATACAGTAACATCTGGTCGTACAAATTGCATATATATGAACTGTACATTTTCAACTCTTAAGATGTTTTATATGGAAACTTCCTTTTTGGGATCAAGTCTATAGAAGGGAAGAAATAACAAAATAGAACAGAGGAAAAGCCGCTTTGAAAAAGCCACTGTTTTAAAGGCAATGGAGACTGATCCCCTCTTGTAGAAATGTGGTTACTTTGTTTTTTTTGGAAAACCTAGAATCTTTCTTTGGGACACACTCTACCACAGAGCGGTAGTAGAGAGAGGTTTGAAAACTGCTTGAAGGACTAATCTGTGTAAAGCAGGGGTTGCTGAGGGGGTTGATCTGTTCCATTAGCCTTTGCATGAAGTTGCTCTAATCTTTGAAGAGCAACAAGGTTATCAGAAGTGTCACTGTTGCTTTTGCCTGGAAGAGTCTCCTGGCTTTCGTGTTCCCTTGCCTTATTTATCCAGTCTGTGCTCCTTGGCAAAACTCTCTTTTGTTTCAGTAGTGCCATGAGCTCTTGACCTCTTTCTGTCCTGAAAAGATTCAGTGAGGTTTTAGGTGATAGATTCTATAACCATCTGTCAATGGATTGATTATTGTCCGTGGGCACTTCCTCAGCTGCATCCGCCCCACTCTGGGGCAGCAGCTCGGCCGCGTTGACAAAGATGCCACCAAAGTGTCTCGTAGATAATGAGAGTAAGGGCAGCCTGTGTTCATTCCCAGAGCCCATGTGGGCAGTCTGAGCAGAAAGGTTGGTAGCCCAGCCTTGGCTGTGTATTGAAGAGGAGAGTTGGCCGCAGCCTCCAGAGACCTCAAGTGGTGTTTTTAGAGCCCTGTTTGCAAAGCAAAGGCTGAGGGGCCTTGCCAAGAAAGACAGCGGTAATAGAACAGACTCAGCTTCCTCTCTGCAAGGTTTGATCCTTTCAGCCCCAGGCTCCCTCTGTCCCAGCCTGGAAGGAGGTGCAAGCAGTGTCCCCTTTGAACAAGGAACAAACACAGGCCCAAGCACAAACCTGTACCCAGAAGACCAGTCTGACTGTCTGGATTCTTTCTCTTCTCTAGCCCTAGATTTATTTTTGACTTTCCCCAATGTATTAATTTCATATGTCTTCCACTGGTGTCATCTTTCCAATCCCACTCCAGCCTCATTCCATAGTTACCTTTTCCTGCCTAAACTTGGAGAACAGCCTTGGACCTGCTATGGCCAGAGGAGAGAATTGGAATTGGCAGCCATATTAAAGTTTTCTAGGTGAATAATCTTGTAGCAAAATATCCACTCTTTTGTACAGCTGGAGAGTATCCAGCTTTTCAGGATACGTACTCTATTAGCAGAAGTGAATTAATACAGATAGGTGTAAACGAACTGCTTGGCTTCTTGCCTCCAAGCTTCTGGCCGTTCAATGGAAAAGGAAAAGAGGCGTGGACTCTTCCTGTGGGACACGTAGGCAATATTCTTTACTGTGCACCCTTCTTGGTGACAAATACTGTGTTTGGAAAGGCAGGCAGTGCTTTACAGCCTGCATTTTGTACTATAGATTATTGCAAAACGGTAAACAGTTTTGCAAGCAGTGTATGATTATATGGTTAGTTTGTTGTTTACCATTTAAGAGGGCAGAGATGTCCTCTATAGCATGCAAAAAAAAAATCAGTTTTTGCAATCCATGAGTCTTCTTTTAATCTAAAATGTATTGCTGTGTGCTGTACTGCACTGCATTGGAAGTGATCTGGCAATGTAAATGAAACGTTACAGAAGTAACCCCAATTTTATTTCCTTTCTCAGAAACAAGTATACAAACAGAAAAGTGATTTCACTGTGAAAGGAAACTTGTAAAATAACTTATGCAAGGGTAAAAAAGGTGGGGTTTTCTGGGTTTTTTTTAGCCTTCAGCATATATTTGTAGGGGATTTGAATAAGCTATTTTGAAGCCTGCATTCTAAGCATCTGCTGCTGTTAACTGTAATGCCCAAAGATTCCAGTGGCTAAGCACCCAACATTTGTGTTGTTTAATGCATTTGGAAACCTCCCAATCAATTATTTTCTCTTTTTTTTTTTTTTTTTTTTTTAGTATGGTGAATGTCCCCCCAAATTAATAGCACTTAGATCATTGCTTCATGGTTTGGCTCATAAGTACTGCTAACAATGGCCTTAACCTGTGAGTAGGAAAATACATTGACAACATGGTTCCTGACAGCCTGTAAAAATGTAAAGTTTCGTAGGACATAAACTTTTGTAACTGGAGAAAAAACCTTCACCCCGTACAACTTGCCTGCTCTGCTAAACATTTTTAGAACTAGGGGTTCAAAATGGAACAAATCACTGTGCCGCTAAATCCTTGCTTATTTTGAACATAGAGGGTAAAGAGGAGGTATTAGTTAAAGGTGATGCCTTACAGATTTACTCAAATGAACGAAATCCTTCAAGAAAACCCCAACCAAACCCGCTGTAAGTTACGTCAGAAGGCTTGTCTTTGGGTGGGGGAGATAATTGGAGGAAAAAATACAAAAATATCTATGTTCAGTAAAGGTCTTTCTAATATGTGATACTGATTCTGTGCTCTTGAAAACTGTAGTACTGTGTTGTACTGAACAGCCTGTGAGATTCCCATTTTTAGCAAGTACTCTGTGTAACAGGAATTGCTCTCAATCATAAATGGTTCATTTCAATGCACTTATTTTTCTCGTGCACTTTATACTCCACTGAGTAGCTGAGCGTGGTCACCATGATCCCTAACGACTGCCTGTTCCGTACAATACCACGGCACCACCGTGCTGCACACCAGACTGGTGTGGTTTCCCAACTGAGCTGGTGTACAAAGCAGCTTGAAAGCTCTGTGTATTTTTACCACTGTAACAAAGCATGTTTTTATCTGTTCTTGATGTTTTGCTAAATAAACATCCCATGTTTTGTGCACAAATAGTCTCTTAGACTTACAAGGCTGTCTCCAAGAAGGCATTAGGGAAACAAACCATTGGATCAGGTTGCCCTCAACTAGCCTTAACTTATTTTTTTTTCCAATGGTAGGGCTGAATGAGCTGCTGCTGGAAAGGAATGTACTATGTGCTCTTTCTGTATTAATATTAATTAAAAATATTATTCTTATGGCTCTATTCGTTTCTTTGGGGCTTGGAAGTGTGGGAGTTTCATGAGAAAGCCTAAGTACACTGTGAACTAGCTTGTTTCGTGTACTTACAGGAGGATTTATGTTTATACATTTCTTTTAGACCTTCCTTCAATATTTCTAGGAAACTTAGGAATTGTTGTACTGTATAAAATCAAGTCTAAGAATACTACTTGTGTCTTACGAATTAGCTGTAAGGGAAAACCACTGAAAAGCGGCTACAGCTACCTGGAGCTTTCCTGGGAGGAAAACGATTTTATTTTTAAATGCTTAGTAATACTTCTTACACCACCTTAACCCTAGTGAGCAGCTCCTCCTGGAACAGTGCTGTAGCTCCACTGCTGAATCCACAGCTCCCACTTTCTGTGTGTTTTCTGTCTAGAAAAATACTAATTCCTATCCAATATGTGTAGGCTTAACTTTTTATTTATTTTCCTGAATATTTTAGTAATAATAAATAAATGAAAACAGTGATAAGAATAGTGGATAGTCCTACCTGGACTTGCAAAAGGAAGGCTGTCAATTTAAGTAATTTTAAAATCTTGATCTAACTGAAAATCTTTAAACGCTTGTAAAAATAGATGCCAACGCTATGTTTAGGAAACAGCAGCTGCGAAGGGTCGGTTTCGTGCTTTAAGCCGAGCTTTCCGTCAGCAGTAAGATGATGCTCCGGCTGTGTGACTCCGGGCCTGGGCGGGGCCGGCGCTCGGGCGGTGCCGCCGCCGCTCCCCTGGGCCCGGCCCG
>VWPU01025165.1:0-10721 GCA_013398955.1 Callaeas wilsoni | reverse complement strand
GGCCCGGCCCGGCCCGGCATGGCCCTCAACAAGTCCATGCACGCCCGCAACCGCTACAAGGACAAGCCGCCCGACTTCGCCTACCTGGCCGGAAAGTACCCCGAGTTCCAGCAGCACGTGCAGACCACCCTCGCGGGCAGGGTGAGGTACGGCCGGGCCGGGGCGGGGCGGGTGGGTGCCCCTGTGCGGCCGCCCCCGGGTGGGTGCCCCCGGGTGGATGGGTGCCCCTGTGTGGCCGCCCCCGGGCACCCGTGAAAGCTCTGCTTGTGCCTTTCAGCCTGAATTTCAAGGATCCCGAGGCCGTGAGGGCGCTGACGTGCACCCTCCTGAAGGAGGATTTCGGACTGACGATCGACATCCCCGTGGAGAGGCTCATTCCTACCGTCCCCTTGAGGCTGAACTACATCCACTGGGTGGAGGATCTCATCGGCCACCAGGATGCTGAGAAGCAAACCCTGAGGCGAGGCATTGATATAGGTACTTGGCAAAGATAAATGTTTCATTCCTTATTTACCATCAGCGACAGTAGCAGATACAATTTGTTGCACATGCACAGAAAAACGTCAAGTTTGAGGAACAAAGATCCGCCCTATGCTCGCTGTGGTGAAAGGCAGTCTGAGCTCCACAGGTGCCTTCTGGTTAGGCAGAATTTCTCTTCACAAACACAAGAACAGTCATGGCAGGCAATTACGTGGCTTTTCAGGGCCTTCACCTCACTTGAGTGCACTTTGTATACCACTTTTTGTGGTATACAAAAATGGTGCTTCTAGAAATGCAGGCAAAAATGTCATTCTAAAAAGATTAAAAAGTATTTCTTCTCAGTGTTCTAACTAGCAAATTATAATTTGTTGCTAACTTACTAATTTTGCTTTTGGATGTCTGCACCAGAGAGCTTGTGAGTTGCGTAGCAATATTTTCTAGTGTTCCACTTAATGATATTTTTTTGTATTGTTATATATGTGTTTGACACGTGAATGATCTGTTCTTTTTAAATTTCAATTTTCATTTTAATTTATTTCAATGTAGTTATATTAGCGAGCTGAATTGTAAAAGAGGCCTAATTAGAAAGCAGGGCAAATGCTAGCTAAAAAGTGTTTTGGTTGTAGATGGTCAAAGAATTCTTGTTTATTGTTGAAATCAAAATATCTTTTAGACTGGAATAAGAATCAGCAGATGGATGATATTGTTTGTATAGCTGTCCACTTTCAGTCTGGATTATTGGGTAATATCAGGACGATATCTAGATTAGGCAGCAGATAAACGTAAACAGTAAGCAGAGATGTGAATTTATAGGATGTACACTGATGACTATTATTTGGTTTTCATTAGAAATAAAAAAAAATGCAAGCTCTGTAAGAGCTTCCACACACAAATAATAAAATTGGATTCCCAATCTTCGGTTATTTTTTATGAATTACTTAAAAGGCACCAGTGGTTGTACATTTGAATTTAGTTCATATCTTTTATTTTGTCAATAGAATCTTCCTTTACAGTTTCAAAGGCTTGACTTCAAAGACTGTTTTGTGCTGAAGAAAACTTAAAATTAAATTGAGAGAAGTTGGAATTTCCTTTCTAACCTGTTTAGAAATTTGACATTAAAACTTTAAAGTTACTGAATTCCTCAAAGCTGGGCTTCAGTAATCTCTCTTACTGTGCCAGATTTTACGTTTCTTGGCATCTGCTAGCATGACTTTTTGTAATGGAATTTTTTTGTTCTCCTGAAATTTACTGACTTGTATTTTTAGCTGGAGTTGTGCTGGATACCAGGTTTGTATCATCACATGGTGTGTCCACAGCAGCGTTCTTCTAATAACTTCTAAATTTCTTGGGCAGCTTCTACGCATTTGATACTAGTTTTCATTTTTGAAAATTATTTCTATGAACTTCATCACGGTAGGCAGCTAGGTAGAAGAGACAGATCCTTTATGTCCTCCACATACTGCAAAATCTTCAGTTTGAGTTTGCATGGGCTTTGATGTTCCAGCTTTGGAAAAGCAGTAACTCATCCAAGAAGGACTTGACAGAAGTGCTGGAAATAACGCCTTGCTGTTGTGTACTGACAGATGGAGTTATTGATGTTTCGATAAGTCAGTGTAACACATTCTCAATACATGCCTAAACTCAAGTTTTGTGGTGGCAGGATTTCTTTCCCTTTTCTTGTATCCATTCCCTTTAATCCTAAATTTGGTTGTCATTGATAATTTGATCATCTAGATATGCCATAATTATTTCGTGCAAGCATCCCTCTGTGTTTTACCGAGTTTTTATCTGTCTGTCTATCTTTTTGAATATCTTAATTACCACTTAGGTTTCTTTGATAGTTTTGGACATAAGAGAAAGACAATCTGGTGGAACAGGTTTTTTTTTCTGGTTTTTGTATGCGTCAAAGTAAATTATTTGTGATAGATGATAGAAAAATTCAGAAGAGAAATTTATTTGTGGTAGGGTTTTTGTTTTAGTAAAACCAGAATGTATTTGGCTTTCTTTATGTAAATTAACTACTGTCATATGGAAGAAAAATCTTAAAATGAAGTTGATAATTTACTAGAAAATTTATTACAGATTATTACATTCTTTATTTTACTGAAATTGCATATTTGACAGTGCTATTTTTCAAATTACAAAAATAAAGTTCACTAAAGAATTGAGTAGTAGATGATCAATAATTAGCATTTTCTGGAAGTTAGTTCTTTTTGGTGTAATAAGTACATAGTTAACAGCCACAGTATGTATAACACCAGTGACTTATTTTGCGTTTTTTGTGGATTTTTGCTTCTGCAGGGACAGGGGCATCCTGTATATACCCATTACTTGGAGCAACACTGAATGGCTGGTATTTCCTTGCAACAGAAGTGGATGACATGTGCTTCAATTATGCCAAGAAGAATGTGGAACAGAATAACTTGTCTGATCTTATAAAAGGTATGATGCATGCAAGTGTTGTGACATATTTTTGCCATGTTCAGTGGCGTATCAGAATGTGTATTCCTTCCAAATACACGCTAAATTATTTTTACTGGACCAGGATATTTACTAAAGTCAGTGTATGCTTAAGCCAAAAAGCTGCCTTGTGTAGCATGGGATGTGTGGATAGAGAAATACTCTTTCTTATGAAAATCTGAAAGTTAAACTTCAGCCTGGAGTTTTTATCTCTGTATTCCCTGTCTGTTACTGAAGTATTTCTTAGTGTTTGGGCCATTTCTGCTGGTAGGAGACCTGGAATGCTCCCCTTGGATAACTGCATGACACTGTCACAAAGGCATATCTTGTACAGAGAGTTCTTCATTCTCACTTCTTGAACGAAATCCTGACACTGCCTGTGGTAGTAGTGCCAGCATGTCAGACTTGGTCTGGGAATGAGCTTGGAAAATTTTCTGAAGGAACTCAGTGTAACAAAAAGCAGATGCATTGATGAGCTCTGAATAAAAACTTTTGGATGCATCCATTTGAACAACATGTCTTAGTCTGTTGTCCATGTCAGTCTTGAAGATCCAGAACTTGATGTGGAGAACAATGAGAGTTTTCTGTTACTGCTGCCACTGATTTTTAGTGGTGTGGTGGTGTTTCAATATACTGGAAAAGCCGCTGGCAAAGGAACAAGCCTCATGTGAAGCTTTAGTGCCTTTAGTTGCAGGGGCTTAAAGCACGTTCGTGGTTGTGTTGGAGAACTTGGAATAACTCAGGCAGTCCTTGTTGTTTTAAACAGATTCATGTGGTTCTGCTGCTATATATGAACATACAGGCTGTTTGTATGCTAATCCTTAATCTGAAATCTTTATATGCATGGTGATATTTGTTACGTCTCTTTTGTAGAAAGCATTGTTTAGAAAGTACAGGTTTTATACATTGTATAATGTACGTAGCACGTTAAATAAAATATGAAGTTCCTTACTGACCAAATTCACTTTTTCTAATAGTGGTTAAGGTACCACAGAAGACTCTTCTAATGGATGCATTGAAAGAAGAATCTGAGATCATTTATGATTTCTGCATGTGCAACCCCCCCTTTTTTGCCAACCAGTTGGAAGCTAAGGTAAGGTAGCAAACTGCATGTTGTATGTACTTCAGTAGTCAGTGGGAAGGTAGCAACAACTTAATCTCTTGACTTGGGGAAGGTTGAGTGGAAAATCGCAAATCATCATGAAATAGCATTTAAGTCTTTTCCCTCATCTCCTAGCCCCTAAAGGAGTTCTGAAAATTTAACTGTTATCCCTCCTAAAGTGGAGGATGGGCTGTAGCACTCTTTTACAAGTTCTTACTGTCTTAAAAAATTAGTCTGGAAAGCAGACAGCTAGTAAATCTGAAATCAGGTGCCTGCTGCGTAACAGTGGTACAGAGGAATTAATTCCTGGAATTTTGCTTAACTGTATTTTTTGTTTCCTTAGTCACATAGACCGTATCATACAGGCCTTGCAATACCCACTGAGTATAATCAGAAATGTATAATACAGGGCAGTAGGAAAAAAGGTTCAAGATTCAATTAAACACTATAGATTGTAATTGCATAGATGCACTTAGCAAATCTTATGTGTAGTGGAACCATGTATTTCATATTAGCAGGATCCTGATGTGTGACAAGTTGCTTACCTAGGTTTGAGGTTGTAGGGAATTCACTCAGGTATGTTTATATTGTCTGTTATCCATGGTTCTGATAAGAGGAGGACAAGTAGAGGTGGTGATGCTTGCTACCCACTAAAGATTAAGATAGGAAGCAGTGTACAAAGCAGCATAACATTTCATTAAATGTTCATGTCAAATGTTCTTGTCCTTTAATCCAGGGAGTTAATTCTCGAAATCCACGGCGTCCCCCTCCCAGTTCCGTGAATACAGGAGGGATCACAGAAATCATGGCTGAGGGAGGAGAACTAGAATTTGTCAAAAGAATTATTCATGATAGTCTCCAACTTAAAAAGAGGTTACGGTAAGTGTTTTGTTCCAGTTAAAAAACCCCAAACTAACACCTTTTATCTTCATCTTTGCAAAAGTCATGCAAAAATGTTATTTTTAGTAGCTGTGATCCAGTGGTATCTGCTGAGTTTGTTTGATGATACTTACACATCCAATTGCTCCTGAGCAGCAATTAGAAGTTATTGCTGTAGGTGTTTAAAGGCAGAAGACAAAACAAGCCTAGACACTTGTAGCTTGCAGCAAAATTGGCACATGTACCTGATAAAGACAGGTCAGGGTTCATTCTTGAGGGCTTTTGGGATGGAAGAGGTTTTATGACATTGCCTAGTTACCTGTTGATTACCTAAAAATTTCTGTCTTTTTCTGACTGAATTTTGGTAACTTGCAGCTTTGCCTGCTAGAGGACATTGTTGTGCTGAATGCTGTCTTGAGTGAACACAAGCTGCAGTAAAAAACATAGCGAGACCTTCTTTTGAACAACATAAACAGATGGCACATCTTCAGTTTTCTGGCTTTCAGGCTTTCACTCCCCCAGTGCTGGACAAAACTGTCCCTTGATAACTGGGAAATCTTGAGTTTTGTGCTTCAGTAAATTATATTTATGGATAAGCGTTTTTGGGTCCAGTCATGAAAAAATATGGAAGATGGGGTTGTAGAGCTTGGATAATAATTTAGATAAAGAACAGAGCTTCATCTAAAGTAATGTTTGGAGATTCTGAAGATGTGGAGGTGGGTGGAAGGATAAGCTTCACTCGAAGTGGGAAAATAACTTTTTTTCCTTTTTTTTGCCTGATTGTTTCCTCATGAAATACGAGTTATGTGATGGGAACCTGGTTAAGATATGAGAGAGCACAAGTGGTAGTATGTCTGCTTTTGAGCACAATTCCTTGCCAATAGCTGGTTATTCCTTTTTGTTCTGATTCATTCTCCAAAGAAAGTGGAGAAGTTGAAACAAATTCTTGTAAGGTGTAACATTTTCCCCATAACTGAAGTCACTCTTTGAAATGAGATTCCTCATTTTCACTTGTTGTTTCAATAATGTTCCTAACGTATTTCCTAAAAGCTCAGAAAGATTTCCCTGTCTAGTCTGTCTTTGGACAGAAGAATTCAGATGGAAGAATTCAGAACCTTCTGTTCTGAATTTTGTTGTGCTATGTCCTAGTCACTCTGTTTAAGTGCAATTTTTGTTGTTGTTTTGGTTTAAAATCTCCTTGTCCTTTCAGCTTTCTGATTCAAGTAGTTCTTACTGATAGCTGTCATTTTCAGTTGATCTCTATTTGCAAAACACTTTCTTTAATGCGCGCTTTGCAGATGGTACAGTTGCATGTTGGGGAAGAAATGCAGTTTAGCACCACTGAAAGAAGAACTTCGAATCCAGGGGGTGAGTTTGCACAGAGTCCATATACATCCTGCCTGTGTTCTATACAGTATATAGTATGCTTCAGTGCATGTGCGTAATTATTGTTGAATTATTTCACTGAGTTTTTATTACAGAAAGGAACTGCAATTCCTTGTTAGGGAAACAGTTGAGGTTTAACTATTGTAGATTCAAAACTGACAAGTAGCAAGTATTGTCTTCAAATTTTTCTCTGTATCACATGTTGGAGCATGTCTTCATTCTAAAGATACAGGGTTTCTGCTTTAAAATAGCCTTAACAAGGCTGTAATTTAAAAATTACAAACTTAACAAAAAAGTAATTGTGAGATCTGTCCTTGTATCTAGTGGAAGGAAAGAGAATGCATGGTGAAATAAATTCCCAGAAAGATGAGTTGCCAAAAGCAGATGATGAGCTAGACACAAAATATCTGATTTGTTCCTCTGTCCTTGAACTGTTGCACCTCAGTCTTAGTAAAGTGAGAGAAGTGATGGAAGGCCCTGGCACCTCTGAGCCATGTCAGAAAGGATCTCCATTTGTGTAATGAGAAAATAAGCTTTGTTTGAAAATGTGTGCAGTAAAACAATGTCATTTATTAATCTGAAATAATGTGTTGCTTCTTTGCATAGGTTCCTAAAGTCACTCATACTGAATTCTGTCAGGGACGCACCATGAGATGGGCACTGGCCTGGAGTTTCTATGATGATGTACAAGTACCTGTAAGTAGCTTAATTCTGGTTTGCTTGTGATTTTCTGTGCCTCCTACTTGAGGAAGGGGCTAATGACCTATAACTACTGTGATACAAACTGTTCTTCTTCAGACTGGAATATTGGATGTGCTGGGCTGAATGGACAGTGGAATTTCTTGGATGGCTGTCAGTCTGTTAGCAGTTGTGACATGTGATTCATGAGTGACCCTTGTTGAGGGTGGAAAAAGGAAGCCATTGTAGGAACTTCCTGTGGGTTTCAGTGAAAATAAGGATCATTTGTAACATACCTCAAATAGCAGTTTAGTAGTAATAAAAATACGCTAAGTTTGGGGCTGGACTTGAATTTAAACTTCCCTCTGAGAACTCAGTTTTAATTTAACATGTGGATTCTGTTACCAAATAGGTATGACCACGTCTAACTCAGACTTGCCTACATGAATGTAAGTGGAGCTTGTTCACCTTAAATGTGAGCCAGTTGATTTTTTGGATCTGGATGTTTGTATATTTGAATATAGGTATAGACAATAACCAATCTTAAGGAAGATGCAAGTAAACCTTCAGTGCACTTGAATCAAAATGTGGATATTGGCAGTTGGCCTCTATTCCCAAGAGCAGCCATACTTTCTCAGCTCATGGAGAGCTAATGGTTTGAAGGAACCAATGAAGCTTTTTGCCTAATACCTGAAGATAAACTCCCTCTGTCCATCAGGCTAGCATAAAGTGCATGATCCTGTTAGCTGGTTTGAGTCTAAAACTCCTGGGGGTGAAGTGGAGCACGGCCCATGTGAATGACTGTTTAGTGGCTTACATTACACTCTTAATCCCCGTGTCTTATGGAATCACAGTCTTCTGAGTACAGAAGCCACCCCACTAATACTGCATAGCCTTGTAATTCTTTCCTTTTCTTTCTTCTTCTAGTCACCTCCCTCTAAAAGAAGAAAATTAGAAAAACCACGAAAACCAATTACATTCATGGTTTTGGCTTCTACAGTCAAAGAGTTATCCATTAAAGCTGCAGCTATGGGCTGGGATGCTGTAGAAGCTATTGCTGTGGTTAGAGCCTGGGTAGAGAAGATTCTCACTGATCTGAAGGTACAGTACGAAGTATTAGATGTTCAAACAACGTCCTAATTGAAAGCATAACTGCGAGAGGATTGTATGAAATTCTGCTTTTTTTCTGCAATAGGTTCAGCATAAACGTGTTCCCTGTGGAAAAGATGAAATTAGCCTCTTTGTGACTGCCATTGAAAACTCCTGGATTCATTTGAGGAGAAAGAAACGAGAGAGAATAAGGCAATTACGAGAACTTCCTCGAGCTTCTGAAGATACTCTGCAAGCAATGGAGGACGAAAAGAATAGCCAGAAGAGTGTGAGCAACAACTCGGACTGTGAAAACACCAAAACTGAAGACTCTGAAATGGGGTTTATGGCACCTGATGAGGATGTCCAGATGACAGCAGGTGATGAGCTACCAGAGGAATCTGCTGCCAAAGAAGAACACAGTGATCCCACGAAGGAAGAGGAGATGGAAGGAAAGCAGGGAGAAGCATCCACGAAGGAAGAGGAGATGGAAGGAAAGCAGGGAGAAGCATCGCTTGGCAAAGGTTCTGGTGATGCAAAGGAGGAACCTTGCCCTTCAGAGGAAGCTAGCACTGTGACAGTGGAAAAAGAGCAAAGCCCTAAAGAAACTAGTGGGGGTTTTCTCTTCAAGTGTTTAATGAATGTGAAGAAAGAAGGAAATGATGTAGTAGTAGAAATGCACTGGGTTGAAGGACAGAACAGAGACTTGATGAACCAGCTGTGCACATACTTACGAAACCAAATTCTTCGACTGGTTGCTAGTTAGCTCTTTTTCCTACTTTGGTAAAGTAGGTCTGTCCTCAAATTTTGTAAACTATTTTTAATGAATTAAAAATTTCAGATAGCAAGATCTGTTTTTTCCCCCCTTAAAAAAAAAAGTAGAGTAGAACAAAGATAGATGTCTCCTTTAATATTTTAAATAGCTTTTTCAAAGATGTAAGGAGGACATGAAGTGATGAGGAAGTAATAGATTTCATACTGCAGTTGTAAAACTACATGTTGAAGTGAAACTTGTTTATGCTGTCAGCATTTTAAATATCAGCAGTACTTATTCTGGTCTTTTTCTGGCATAATAGGATTATATATTGTTACTAAGTAGAAATCTTTACCGAGTTATTTTCTTCAGTATTTTTTCAGTACTAATACAGGAAACGGTTAGTTTGCAGTGGGAATTGTTTCCTGCAATGAGGAGTCTTTAGCAGAGGATTTCCGTATGTCTCTCTTTCCTTTAATGTATTTAACTTTTGGTCGACAGAGTAGCAGAATGGATACATTCTCCAAGTGTCAATTCATTAAAATAATCCCTCTAGGGAAAAAGTGTGTGTTGTATTTGATGCTTGGGCTTTGAAACACAGAAGGGCCTACTGTTAGCATCTGGTTTTGTAAACTTAAACAATGAAAGAAGCTTTTTGAGCTGCTTGATTTAAAGAGGATTAAAATATGTTGACTCTCCATTAGACCATCCTTTACACTTAGTGAGATATAATTGTCTGAAATGACAGCAGTATTCTTAAAGAATTTTGCTTCCATTTAATCTTAATGATGGGAATGAGAGCACATGCTCTTCTTCAAGGGCCCAGAAATTTCTTCTGCAGGACAAAGATGGGTACAGAACCTTTAGGTTTTTGCAAAGGAAGCCATCTGGAATGAAGACAGTTGCTTCCATACCCTAGTCCTATTTATCACTGGCTGTTTTCCAAGTGTTTCTGGGCCAGTGACCTTTTTCGGTGAGAAGAGAGGGACATAGGTCTTGGATGCCTCAGAGAGGGTGTGTGTATGTGTTTGAGATGACGAGCATTGGTCCTGCTTCGTGCAAAGTCAGCCTCTTAAGCTGTGATCCATTTCTCTGAAGAGAGATCCAGCATATGGAGAGCTTTGCTGAGACTGGCCTATGTCTGTGTATGTGTGTGTGTGTGACCCAAAATACAGCAGTGCTGGCCAGAAGGAAATAACTGCGTGTGTTCATGCTCCTGGAACTGCTTTCAATATTCACCCTTTGCTGTCCTTATTTTTGGAAAGATCAGTATGTTTTCTTCAGCTGAGATTAAAAGCAACTTAGAAAAGCCTTATTTTTTGATATACTGCTCTTAGCGCTTCTGTAGGAGATGGACAAAGACATGCATTTTTCGGGTACTGCAGAATTTTCATAGAACTCCTGATATTCACGTTGCTGAGGAGAGGTAAAACCGGTCCTACTCTTTTAGAATCTGAAACAGCTATTTTGGCGTCAGAGCCATTAGAAACAGCAAAGGAGGCTGTTCGTCCTTTGTGCCCTCCCCTGTTGCTTCAATTGTGCAAGGTAAGCCTTGTTCAGTTGAAGCAGACCCCGTTACCTTCATTAATTATCTCAGTCTTTCACCGGTGCAGCACGAGTACCGCACGCTCGGAGCGCTGCGAAAGCACAGACGGGTGTTTTGACGAAGACAGCCCTTACGGTGCGGTGGCCGCACGGCTCGGGCGTGCCGGGGTGCCCGCTTCGCTGCGGGAACGCCCGTTGCCCGCTCCCGCCGGGGCCGCGGCCCGAGGCCCGAGGCCGCCCTCCCGCCGCCCGGGGCGGGGCTGCGTTTGAATGGCGCGGCGGGAAGATGGCGGCGGCAGCGCCGGCACCCCGAGCGGTGCCGCTGCAGCCTCGGCCGCAGCATCGAGG
>VWPU01025145.1:0-22809 GCA_013398955.1 Callaeas wilsoni | reverse complement strand
CAGCCCTGCCCCACAGAGACAGCACAGCCCGGTTCACAGCAATGCACACTTTATTAGTGAAGAAGCAAACGGGGAAAGCAGTGGGGCTGTGCCCCTGTGTCCGCGCCTGTGATAAGAAGCGAGGCTCGCACCCCACTACATCAGCCGGCGGAGGTCCTCGAAGTTGAGCATGTTGTTGGCGACATCGGACCAGGCTGCGTGGGTTGCCCCGTCCATCTCCGGGGCCAGGCTGTTGCTGCTCTCCAGAGTGTGGTTCGTGCCGCCGATGGCTTCATGGCATTCAGGGCACGTACTCCTCTGCATTGCCCCCCCACACTCCCCAATTACATAGATATGTCCATTTTTGCACTTGAACCAGTGGCCACGGGGACAGCCAATAGCACTGACAATCTGCACTCGCTCAGCTTCAGAAATCCCCAGCCCTGACATGGGCAAGACAGCATTGATCTTCTTCAGGTGAGCCTTCACTGCAGCCTCATCCTCCTCTGTGAATTTCTTTGTCCCTTCCAGGATCTCACGTGCCCTCTTAATCTCTGCGGCAATGTCTGCGGACATCATCCTACTTGCTTTGCACCTTGCCAAGAGGCTCAGCAAATAAGTCAGTCTCTGGATCTCAGACTGCAGGTCAGCAAGCTCCTGTCCTGTAAAACTGATGCGTTGCTTATCCAGCCACTCCTGGACTTCCTTCAGCCTCCTTCTCAGCCCCCTCCTTTCATTCTCATCAATTTTGTTCATAGAATGAATTAGATCTGCTACACGTTTGTAGAAATTAAGCAGGTTCTCAATTAGTCCAATACTCCTTGTGGAGAGAGCAGAAGCTTTTAGTCTATTTTCCAGCATGGCATACTTAGAGCGTAGACAACTCCTCAGAACACCATCCTGCGCCAGTGCGGCCCGCAGTCTCTGTCTGCTAGACTCAATTTCCTGTGCTGGGCCTTGGATTTTCTGTTTCACCCGTTCTATCTCCTCCACCTGCCTTTTCACACTGGTGCCATATCTCAGATTCTTTCTGATGGGTGTCTGACACATAGGGCATACCTTCAGCTTGACGACATCATCCTCATTATCCATATAGTGGTCAAGGCCTTGCGACTCAAAGACATGGCCACAGTCTTCAAGCTGTACAAATCGAGCATCTGGGCCATCCTCAAAGCCAAAAAAGATCTGAGTGAGTTCCTCGTGGTCACAAACAAGGCACTTCTTCGGGCAGGGCTCACCACACAATCCAACACAGGGATGACCACAGGGCAGCATCTTAGCACAGGGAACATTGCAGCGAGGCCTGTTGCACGGCTCAGAGCAAAGGTTGGTACACTGGTAGTGCTGGCACTGCCACTCACATGGCTCAGCACAAGGAACACAGCTTTCCCAACATTTCTTTTTGCACTTACTGTGAATGCAATAGTTCCGACATTCCTTCTGACAAGGAGGACATTCTGTAGTACAAGGCCCTTGACACTTGTGGGAGCAGATCAAGACGCGCTTGCATGGGCTGTTACATGCCTTATGGAATCTTCCTCCAAAGCAAGTATAACAGGAACCTGAACATACATGACCACATGCCAGTGTGACAGAACATGTACTCTCACATTTCACAGACTCCTCATGTCCAATCCTAGTGATCCAGCATGCAACTTTCTGCTTGTGGCCACATTTCAGTGTGGCTGTAACCCATTCAGGACACAACACTATGCATTCCTCCCCACAGGAACTCCTGCATGTGTGTCCACAGCTTAACTTCTTCTGGCAAGGTTCTAGGCACTTAAATTCCCTCTCTGGAATATGGCATGGCACCATCTGTGTGTGGCCGCATTTAGAAATAGTTTTCTCTACCTTCACCATACATTTTTCACAGGGCTCATAACATGACTTTGGGCAGCGGTGCCCATCTGCACAAAGCACCTTTTGACAAGGCTTCAGGCACTGGTACTCTTTGTGCTCCGGGTCATATGGGTGACATGCCCTTGTGCAAACATGTCCACAACTCAACCTAAACTCACAGGGAAGAGTACAGCCTCCCTCCGGCACTCTGTTGAAGTCTTTACCTGTAGATACCTGTGTCTTGGTTTCAGGGTGGTTTTGACAGCAAAGCTCCAATGACTGGCCAATGTGACCGTTCTCCTCAAGGGTTTGAATGATCTTGTTCCAGAGAGGAACCTTGCCAAGCATTCTCATGTTTCCAATACAATACAGCCCCTTCTTAGCTCTGGATAATGCCACACATATCCGATTAGGGATCTGCAAGAAACCAGGTCTCTCCTCTTTGTTGCTCCGCACCAGTGACAGCAGAATAATATCATTCTCCTCTCCCTGGTACTTATCTACCACATGAACCTCCACACCTTCAAAGATCTTCGCTGGCATGAGCTTACGCAGACAGAACAGCTGTCCAGTGTAAGTAGTGAGAATGGTGATCTGAGAAGGTTCATAGCCCTGACACAAGAAGTATTTGCACAGTTCCACTACAAAGTGGGCCTCATGTGGGTTCTGGTGGCTTTTCCCTTCCTGGATCTCTTGCTCAGGAACCTCATGTTCCACAAAGAAGACATTAGTTGAGACACCCTGAAACAAGAGAACGGATGTGAGAAAGAGAATTCTAGTCCCTGTCACCCCAGCCTGTTTCCATGTCCCTGATTATCCACTGACAGGAGGACTTTTAAGGAGCTGACTACAGTATGCAGTTACTGTGTACTTAGGTAATTTCCTCTTAGATTTCTATAGGTTATTAATCAAATTCCCATTTCAGCTTATTGGTAACATTTCAGTATCCTAATATGAAATCAGTTCTTGTGGGTGATTTTATTCCGTATCTTTCCAGAGATGTTTCTACTGTACATTTCCAGGTTATACAAAAGAGAACATGAAGTGTTAGCAACTTCTCAAAGCATATTCATGGTGTGAACAATGTCTTGTTTTGGCCCTGTGGAAAAAAGATATTAAGTGCACAGGGCTGAGCACTTGCCTAAAATATGCCTCCTCTGTTGCTGCAATAAAAACAAAGCAGCAAGGAAGATTTCTTCCTCACTAGAAAAAAATAGCAATGCTAGGACTCCAGTAGTCACTTACCAGCTCACAGTGTGTAGAGTTGACTGCTCACCTGTTCAAAAATTCTACTTGCCTTGAGTTAGCAGGGACTTTTTTTTTTTTTGCCTATTAACTGGAATTATTCTACCCATAAGAAATTATTGTTCTGTCTGCCAAAACCCAGAGACCGATTTTAACAGGAAGTAACAGTTTCTGTAGATCAAACACAGATCTCTGGTTTTCCAAGGTGTCTATAATGGCATAGTGTCCAGTGGAGTAGAATTTAATTCAGTCATCAGCTACGCTGGTTATTGTACTAGCTGGGAAGATTCAATTTTGATGCCTTTCAGTATCTCAAGTTTGTTTTAAGGCCAGATGGAACCACAAGATTCTCCAGAATAGATTTTTTTGGAGAAATGGGGTAAAATTTTGTGGTCTCCCAAGTTGTTCTGTGTTTTGAGTGGTATTTTTCTTGTTTGTTGGGGTTTTGTTGATTGGATTTTGGAGGGGGTTTATTTGGGTTTCTAATTTATCTAAATCATCTTCTACAAAGACATGATCTGGATTTCAAGATACCAAAAGAGGACCTGCCACTTTCCCACATAGCTTATTCTAATAATCAAGTCTTCACTATTAATTTTCTCTTGTCTGACTTCAGCATTCTGCTATAGTTTTCAGTATGCTTCCCTCATCCAGTTAAAGAACTTTTAACTAATTAGTACTGGCTTTTTATGAAGATAGATTTACATAGGCTAAGCTACTGTAATGCTACTTCTGTAGCTGCCTGCAATCTTTCTCCCAGGGTATTCAGTGGCTTGTGTTTCAGAGATCCAAGGCCATCAGTGTAAGTGTAAGCTTGGCTCAGACTTGTGGGAAAATAGTTCAGTTGTGACACAGAGCTGTGAGAGAGTCTGCAGAAAAGGGCTATGCAAGATATGCAAGAGAAAATTACAGAGAGATGATTGTTAATAGTTCAAAGATGCAAGAAAAGCACCAACATAGACATATATGAAGTCCTGATTAGGGTGAGGAAATACAAATCAGAAAATATGGAGTGAGTGTTAAGATGGAAACTCAGTACCATTAAGGAAGAAGCAAAGACTGACACTTCTGACTGATACCCAAGGCAAGCATTCTAATAACTTACTAAATTCTGGCTGTTTATTGTGCATGTTAGATAATAAGTGATTACTTTATACTTGTAAGCTGCATAGATTTTCTTTGCAGATGATGTTTATTGGTAAAATGCCCAAACAGAGAACCCAAGGAAAAAGGGTTCCAGTAATCCTGTCACCTATCTTATGTTGGAGTTTCACATATTATGCTTTAAGTCTTTCATTTAAGATTTCTTCCTAGCTTTCAAACTCCTACAATTCGTTTGTTCCCCATTCTTCCATTTTTACTGTTCTTTTAAAGTCCTTGGTATTGGATCCGTTTCCAGTTCCACCATCACTAATGCCAGAAGAACTACAAATTACTTGCCTAATTCTATATTGCACAATTCCTTGATTATAAATTTCAATAACTGAATTTGACCTAAGAGTTTGAAATCCTTGAACACTGTATTTTACAGAAACTCACTTAGCCAGTAACAGGGGATAATAAGCAACCACTTGGATTGCTGAAAACTCACTTTTATATTCTCATATTCCAGGACAGAGGGATGGTTCTCCAGCTTCTGGTAGATATGAGGACTGATAAGTTGGGCAATTTCAGGGCGCATGCGGTGCTGAAACACAAAACAGTTTTATCACACTTGAGGAAGGGGCATCATATTTCCCTGTCAGTGTTCTGTTGCTCCACGGTGGCTGAATACAAGACAAGGATGACTTTTCAATAAGAGACACGAAGGGAGCACTTGCCAATCCTCGCTCTCCCCCACTCCACTGCTGACACCACCACCAACTACAGGAGTGGTAGTAGCAGAGTATCTTCAAGATAATCTCTTGGTAAGGTTGTTGTACAAGAATGCTGGTTTCAGTGCAAATCTAAGCACACTTATAGATAACAAAAGCCAGCACTTCACCCTAACTACTAAGTGAGCTCTTCCAGGTGCCTTTAATACAGGACTGCTGGTGGTAGAACTAACTTCCTCAGGCACCAAGATAGATGATTATAGCAATTTAGCAGGAAGCAGCCTGAGAAGAATTGTGCTGTCTCACTCTGCAAAGTTCTGGAAGTTTCAGTTGCCACAATAAACCATGCTCTTCACACAAAAACATGAGAACCACAGTGCTGTGGACAATATCACTAAATAACTGAAAATATGCTGGAATTCTCTCTGTGTCAGTTTGACAGCTCCTCCCACTCTTCTCAGAAGATAGATAGTACATTATTTTTGTTTAGGCTGCTCCTACAGTAGAAATACAAACTTAAGTGTATTACAAACTTAAAACAATCTAAATACAAATGCCATGGAGTTTTTTATAGCTCTTCCTTACTTGGTACTTCAGACAGACAAAGGGGAAATCCACTTTGATCAGACGTTCAAAGAGAGAGACTTCGAGGTTGAAGTTCTTGGCCAGGTCATATACATTTGCACTAGGCTGCAACTGGAAGAGAAGGGATAGGGAGGTCCACGTTTTGGCACTTTTCCTATGTGTAAGTAGGATTTTTCACTCTCATTTTCTGTGACTGGTCGCCCACTGAAAGTCCAGAGACTGGATTCTTGCAGAAGTGCTAAATATCAAAGCTAGATACAGTCACAATCAAAGCACATGTAAAATTGTATCAGTTAAACTAAAACACCAGTCCCACAGGAGCTCTACTCTGAAACTACAGGAGACAGGACCTGTGGTATCTGTGGAAGCTGGAGAGCAACAAGCCTTGGCAATTCTCCCACACAGTGTTTGGTTAGACGGTTCTTGTTCATTTAGATAGATAGAGATGTTCAGCAGATAGAGATGTTAGTCATGACAGTTACCTGCTGGTGATCTCCAATGAGGATGAGGTGCTGGCAGTCTTTACTCAGAGTAGTAATGGTGTGAGCCTCAAGCACCTCTGCTGCCTCTTCTACAATGACAATTCGCGGCTTTACATACTGCAAGATCTTTCGGTATTTGGCAGCACCTGAGCAAGGACAGAAGATAAACCTTAGGATAGAACTACATTCAAGCAGTTAGACAAGACTTTTCACAGAGAGGAGCAGGCTCTGTCTCAGAAAAGACTGGGGTTCTTCTCAAGATTTCCCATTTCAACACTCAGCTTTTTGAATTTTAAAACAGCACGGTACCAGGGAAGGCTTCTGTATGAAAAGTTTTTAAGGAAGGCAGGTGGGGGGATTAGTCCTATGCCTGCCTTGGCCTTTCTCAGTGATCTCGTCAGACAGAAGATACACTCAATACATTGTTCTACACACATAAATAAGCCTAAATTGTCTCTCCAAAGGGACATACTACAACAACCTTGACACTATCATCTCCAGAAGGTGTTGTGGGAATAGCAATACAGATATTAGCTCTGCCTTACTAAGGCACAAGTGGTGCAGTTCCCTTAGAAGAATGCTGCTCGAGACACAGGGAGTGCAAAAGGGCACAGAAGCTGCTCATGCCACTAATTAACAACTCTCACAACAGCCCCGTTTGCAAAGGGAGTCAGAGATTAAAAAGGCTCCAGCCTAATGCAGAGCCTGACTCAGGCTATGAAGCAGCATATGATACTAATCTTTCAGCAAAAATGTTCTTTAAACATGACTGGAAGCAATACAATACTGGTTTGCTTTCCACCCGCTCTGCACCTGTAGTTGTCATCCCCACAATTCTGGCCTCATTGAGAATGCAGAGATCTTGCTCCAGCTTCAGTTCTTTCAGTCTTTCTGCTGCAACCTGATACTGCTGTTCATGCTTCAAAATGTCCTCTCGAATAAAACCCTGGTAAGTCTTCAGCCAAAGCCTGGGAAGAAAGTGCCATTATCATACACTGCAAGGAAAACAGGATGGTGATCCACAAGTTCTGAGTGGATTCAGTTCAGAAGTTCCCCCATGTCTTTTGGACAACAGATTATTATCATCTGTACTTAGTCGTGAACATGTACAACAAATGCAGGGGATGACACTGCTTCCCATGCAGTACAAGGAAGGTAAGAACAAGCATGTTCAAACAAGGAGCTGAACAGACACAGGCAGAAACATCATGGCTTGACACAGTTTCCACACTGGAATGATCCTAGGAAACACCTGCCTGACAGGCCCTGCAAAATAGCTTTGTCACCTGTAAAGCCTCCAGCGGGAGCTCAGGTCAAGTTGCCACACATCCTGAATAGCATTGGCCTCTTCCTCTGTCATTGTGTTCAGTTTACGGAGCTCAACCTTCATCTTCTGCTTAATTTTCCTCCTCTGGCCAGGAGTTACCTGCAAAAAAAAAAAAGCTCCCCAATAAGCAGTTACAGCACAAAGATTTTTTTGTATTAGCATCTTGATGTTATTCTTTACATAGTCATGCTAATGCATGCAGTTACCTCCCACTGCATGGTCTCCTGTAGTGGTTGAGCTGTTCCTTCTTCCGGGTCCAGCTTCATAGCCAACATGGCCCTGGCTAGTTCATTAACAGCTCTGTCATCTTCCTTCTTCCTTTTCCAAGGGTTTGGTATCTTTTCATCCTCAATCATTCTCTCAGCTTCAATCAGGTCAGCCATCTCTGGGATCTCCAAAAGCTCCTCTTCTGCTTCATCTTCCCCCTCCTCCTCTCTTTCCTGCTGGCCACCTGTGAGAATCACCAGTCACATGCTAGCCACAGCCACTCTATCAGTGCAGCAGTCAGATCACTACATGGAAATTAGGGTTAATTTTCTTTCCACTCTCTCATAGTATCACACATCATTCTGTGCCTGTTAAGTAGCAGTGTTTCTTTTCTGGCACACATACACTGCTTAGGTAAACACACTTGTAGAGGATGTGTGTGGGGTGGGTGTCTTTTTGGTGTTTGTTTTTTTTGTTTTGTTTATTTTACCTGGATTTTCAGCCCATATATTCTCTGCAGCATTCTGGGTGAAGGCAGATACACCAAGGCCCAGCCACTCCAGAATCAATGAGTGTCGGGAACCAATATAGTGTAACTCAGTGTCCTCCTAATACAGGGAAAGTCAAATCAGTCAGGCCTATTGCATTTCAAAGTCACAGGATGATGCCAGAGCAGCACCTTACAGCAGTAGCAACTAGGACAAGTCCCCCCGAGAGACCCTCCAGAGCTAGAAAGTCCAAGCAGCCCCAGATCTTCAGAAAGGCCACCCTCCTTTAGTTTAAGAGGCTTTCATTTGGGTACTTGCATTTTTATGCTGCTAAAGATCACTTAGAATCTCTGCAGTTTAAAGGAGCAAAATTCAAAGCCTCTATTTGCCCTGCCTGTCTAGACTACTGTCATTTGGCACGGCTTGCTGTTCACTCCCTTACTTTCACAGTAACCAAATGATGCTAATGATGCTAATTGATGTGTGCTGGGGGAAGCTCAGACCCATTCGAAAGAATAGTAAGCATGCACTGGGACTGCTTGGCTCAGGAGGAAGGGACCTCTCTTACCGGAGCCGTTATCAGGCTGGCCCAGTGCTGGGGCGCCATGCGCAGTCTCAAGTAGCGCTGGTGCAGAACTCCGCGGGTCGTGCACTCCAACCGCTTCGCTCCTTCAAGGAGCTCCTGCTCAGCCTCTTTCATGTCACTCATTATCTGCTCATGACAAAGAGAAGGGAGACAGCATCACACTCAGAGAAACAAAGTTCACTAACAGCAGGACAAAACATTGACAGAAGAATTAAGAGGCCAAATTCAGTGCAAAACAAGGTGAAAGGCCAGGTGTGTGGGAGGTTTATTATCTCCTCCAATGCACAGGCAACCCAGTCCCAGCATCTCCCAGGAGGTCTGCACATACATTTTCATAGGCTTGCGGGAGGTAGTCAGGGAAGTCAAATCTGTGGGTAAGCTTCCTCAGCTCCTTCAAGGTGAATCTGTGCATGGCTGCACTGCTACTCCTGCCCCCAATACGCACTATCCCATCTCGTTGAAATGAGAGGATTCCTATGAATGAAAGAGAAATATTAGAATTAAAGGGCCAAGCTCAGTTTTCAGCAGTAGGATAAGGGGTGGGAGAAACACCCTTTGACTGCAAATCCTGCAGTGGTTTGCTCTGAGTCAAGTTTTTTTAATCTTTATCAATGGGGCTAGAGTCACTAAAAATAATCAAACCAAAATGCAGGTTATCATGCCATATGATGAGCAGAATAAGAGTTATACTATAGTTTCCAATTACAGGTTCTAATAACAGGTTGCCCAGATAATCTGTGGATGCACTATCCCTTGAAGTGTTCAAGGCTAGGCTGGACAGAGCTTGGAGCAACCTGGTCTAGTGGAAGGTGCCCCTGTCCATGGCAGGTGGGCTGGAACTAGATGATCTTTAAGGTCCTTGCAACCCAAACCATTCTATGATTCTACCTCCACCCTGCTTGCAGGTACTCTTACCTTCTAAGAACTGATCCAGCGCATGGTTAGTGTAGCAGACTATAAGGATGGGACGCTTCTCGTAAGTGCTTTGCCACACATGATCATTAGTCAAGAGAGCCTGAACAATCTTCAAACCCACGTAAGTCTTCCCTGTAAAACAAGCTCAGAATCAGAAAAGGGTAATTCACCCTCTATGAGTGCCTTGAAACATAGAAATCATCAAAAACAGATACAAGACTTCTGGTCTGTCCCAAAAGAACTAACCCCAGGGGTAATTACAGAATGTAGACAAAGTAGTTGACACTGACTTTCTGGCCTGTAGTTGAGCAAGGCCACAGTCTGCAAGAATGTTATTTTTTGTATAATACACCAGACCTGGACTTAGGGTTTTCCCTCCCACTGCATCCCCCAGCCCACTCTGATACTGGCATCATACATGACATTTGGCTGCACATGAAACATCCACATACTAATAGAATACAAGTACTGGTGCTTGTTGAGTTCAGGTACCATTTAAAAGAATTACAGTTCATCTTGTAATACTTTATCCACACAATGGTTCATGGCTGAATGCTCCCAACACTCTAACATGCCATGAAGACAAGTAAGAGAGAGCCACACAGCAAAAGGGACCATGTTTTCAAAGGCAATTGAAAACTTCTTCACCCCAATATACAAGCACAGCCAACAGTGCAGTTGGTGTCTACTTGCATCTAGATGGGCAAAGATCAGACATGAGTATTTGAGGATATTAAGAGCTCACACTAAATGGGCCACTCAAGCATCAATTAGCCACAGGACTAAAGCTTTGGAGACAGTACTGGCTTTCTCTGAAGTTAATCACCCTAGATGGGGGAATCAATGAGAACTTCTTAAATTACAGAGCCTTTAAGCAAATATTTCTCACCAGTGCCAGGAGGTCCTTGGATAATAGCCAGCTCCTTGGTGAGTGCAAGATTCAATGCCTGCATCTGAGACTCATCTAATCTCAAAGCTTCCATTGAAAGCCATTGACCAGGATCTAGAATGCAGACACTTTTCAAGCTATCAGGGCACTTCTCTTTATGTGAAGTCTTCATCAAGGGTGCAAGGTTGTAGGCAGTATCCTCTCTCAGGTATGCCGGCTGCTTCACCTGTGCATCACATTCCACAATGTACTTCTGGAATGGGATATCTTCCTCCCGCATTTTCTGCAACCCTTCCAACACATGCCGATAGGCCTCAAAGTAGGCAGTTGTCTCTACCATGAGGAAAGAGTCTGAGGGTTGAACTTCTGCCAGCAGTGGCTGGCTCTCTGCATCAAAACACAGCTCCACAATCCCACTGACAAGTTCTGCAGCATTACGATTAGAAACAGTGGCAAAAAGGAATGTTTCAAAGTGATCCTGGGACATGCAGACTAGGGATCCATACAGCAATCGTTTAGAATTCTGCCATTGTACAAACTTCAGTGGTTTTGTGTCAAACTGGACCTTGTAAGCAATACCAGTTGAGGCACAACGTGGGGCAATAATCCGTGCATCAAAGTAGATCCTGATATCATCAAATTTTTTCTTTCTCAAATTTCTGTCCTGGAGGCTCTGCAAAACCTCCATGATGCCTTCCCTTAAAGGCCTTACAAAGTCTTCTCTCAAAAGCCGGAAGTGGGTGTCAAGATAAATGCTGGTGCTTTCATATCCTCCAGAAACAAAATTGGGACGTAGAAAAGGTTTCTCCTTACTGTGTATCTCATCATATGTTGGATAAATGCTCATGGTACGATAGCTTTCTTCTTGTCCATCTTGAGGCTGCACAAATGTACAGTTATCAGCCCTCAGTGTGCCTTCACGTCTCTTCTCCTGCAGGTGCTGCATGAGCATCTGGACTTTACTGAGATTCTTCTCTGTCTCTTCTGTGATGTCTACACCAAAAGCTCTCAGGGCATTTATGGATGCTGGCAAGATTGTCAAGAGAATGGAGATTTTCTGCACGGAGCTGGCTGGGAAAGTACTTATGAGGTGCTGAAGAAGGAAAATGATGTTGCTGATATGCTCAGGGTACTTATGGCGTACAGCAGGAACTACTTCTGTTACCATGTCAGACACATACTGTGGCAGACAGACCTTGAGAAAGTTGGACTCCTTCACAAGTCCAAGAATGTGTTGGACACTCTGTCTATCCATTTGGGAGCTGCATGCTTTTCGAAGCACCTGGCAAATGAGCTGAACGAAATTGTGGTTCATAGCTGTTTGGGAAAGAAGCTCCTTCAACCCCGAACTGGAAGCAAGTGTGATGACAACTTCTGAGGGGTCTTTCTCAAGGAGACTTTCAAGGAATTTATAGCCAATCCTTCTGGCTTGCTGATGCTGCTCACTGTGGTGGGCACCACCTGGGGTAGCATTCTGGTAGAAATGAGGATTCTCCCGAGGTTGCATCCTCCATCTGCTACCTTCATTTTCCCACCCACTCTTCAGCCCTCTCCCTCTAGCTCCTCCCTGAGCTTGTTCACCTTGATACCTCCTTCTCCTGCCTCCATTTTCTTGCTCACTCCAGGGTCTTCTGCCCCTCTCACAGGCTTGTCCAAGCTGACACGTCCTTCCTCTAAATGCATTTTCTGGTTCATTCCAGGGTCCTCTGCCCCTCTCATGTGTTTGCCCACCTTGATACCTCATTCTCCTTTCTTCATTCTCCTGTTTAGTCCGGAATCCTGTGGCTCCACTGTTGGCCTGTTCACTTTGGATTCTTGGTTTATTCTCACTTGATTGAGGAACCTTTGAAATCCAACCATCAAATTTCTCTTCTCTTTGCCCAAGTAGATGAGTATAATTACCGTCTTGGAAGTTTTCCCCTAACTGAGGTGCCTGGCCTGTTACATTATTTGTTCTGTTTCTGCCTCTTCCTATAAAGTCAGTGTCCAAATGAAGCGCATGCCCTTAAAAAAAAGGAGAAAAAAAGACACTCCTTAATTATAAATCAACCAAATTCACATGCTTCCCAACAAAGATGAATGATGATAGTCAGCATATTTTGAGCATTTGACATCAAGTTAAAAATTTATTATATTTGCACGCAGACTTTCAAATTGGTGTCTTATTTGTACCCCTTTTTCTAACTGCTAAAGAGAGTGCCATGCTTAGAGTTCACTTGAGCTACAAAGACACTACAGAACAAAATCTTTTTCCACAGAACTGAAAGCAGAAGTAAGAAGGTGAAAGATGAAGTTTCTTGCACAGGACAGCATTTCCTCGAGATTTAGTCATCAGTGAAAGAATGACAGAGGACGCTACCGCTGACTTGAACTGGCTGTATGTAGCACACGCAAAACGCGGAGCTTCTGGTCAAAGCCCAGCCTCTCGGAGCAGCCAGAAGCGCAGCCCATAGAGCCTCTGCCAGGCTCCCCACAGGACGCTTAGGGAAGAATTAACTGCTAGCAGGAACAAATAGCAAGAGGCTGCTGCAACACATCACCGCGTCATGGCCCCAAACAGACTCCAAGGGCAAGTAAGGAAATGTTGAAACTCAGCCTTGAGAGAAAATTTCGCTGTACACAGGCAGAGGAGTAGCGGATTCCCCTGTAAGAGCATCGCCCCCACCCTCCTGCCCTGCATTCCCCGGGGAACCCTCACCTCTCGCTCCGCCTGGGGGGTTCCGGGCGTGAGGCTCCTGCCCGGGACCCTCCATCGCCCGGCAGGGCACTGCTCCGGCTCTGTTCCAGCTCTCTGGGGCGAAGGCAGCGCTGGGCGCTGGGGACCGCGGCGCTCCTGCCGCCGAACACGGGCGATGCTGCGCAGCGCTGCCCGCACAGCTCGGGAAGCCGCCGGGTCTGCCGCGACACCCACCAGCGCTTCCCCTTCCAGTTCCCCGCAAAGTTTCGCTTTCCAGTTCCCCGCAAGTCCCGCCCGATGGGCAGAGCCCCCGCCCCTCATTTCAGCGCCCCTGAAACGGAGCTTCCCCTTCTTTCTCCGGCTGCCGCGGGAAGGGGAAGCGAAGAGAAGGAGAGGTGAAGCGCACAGGACGGGAAACACACCACCACCACCACCTGTCTGGCCCCAGCACGGCGGCTTTCGGTTTCGTTTCCCGACATTGCAGGGCGCAGGCAGTCGCGGCTCTGCCCACCCGCCCGGGCCCGGCCCCCGGCCCGGCCCCCAGCCCGGCCCAGCGCACGCGTGTCCCGCGGGGTTCCGGGTCGGAGCCATGGCCACGCTGGAGAGCCTGGGCCTGGTGGGCACCATCGCCGAGGGGGACGTGGTGCCCGTGGACTCCGAATCTGGCGACTCCGAGGATGAGGAGGTGCGGCCGGGCAAGCGCGGGAGCCGCGGGCCGGGGCGGTGCGGCGGGGCTGGGCCGCGGTCCGTGCTCACGGCTGTTACCGCAGGAGCTGTGCCGGCCGCCGGGCCCCAGGCGGCGGGGACCCTCCCGCGGGGACTTCAACGCCGAGTTCGTGTTCGGAGAGGCGGAGGCCGGTGGGGAGGATGCCTGGACGGCGGCGCTGCGGCAGCTCCGCGGCAAGGTGAGGCCTGAGGCCGGGATGGAGCTGCGGTGCCAGAGGCCGCAGCGCCCGCTGCCCTCCTGGGCTCCTCTTACCGCTCCCCTGTTGTGATTTTCTGCCTAGAAAGCAGCTACGACGCTGGATGAGAAGATTGAGAAAGTGAGACAGAAAAGGAAGCTCCAGGTCAGGGTCTTTCTCATTGCTGAAAAGACTGGTATGTGTTTGGCCATTCCCTCAGCCACGGTGCTCTGGCTGCAGCTCATCACTTCGGCTCGGTTTGCTGCCACGTGATGTGTTGCTGAATGGATGAGGTTGCAGAAGTATTAATGAATAAAGTTATGCAAAACCGTGGATTTGTGAATGGGCTCATAATAACAAACACAGACTCACAAAGGATTGAAGTTTCTTTTCCATTCTTTCCTCTTAAAGCATTTTCGTTTGTTTTTTTTTTTTTAGGAAAGGGAAGCTAAGCAAGCAGAAGTGAAAGATGAAGATGCAGAGGCTGAAGATGATCAAATCAAAAAGGAGAGTGAGGATTGCAGTAAGGATGAAGAGGATGTGGAGTCTGAGTATTCACTGGATGATGAAAGTATCTTCACAAAAGCAGGTATCAGCAGTACCCACAGAGATGGTCAAGAATCTGACACAGTGTTGGCTCACTGGAGAAAAGTCTGCAGTGAAGCCTTGCTGGTAGTGGGCAAGAACCTTTCATATTTTGTTCACCTTCTGCAACATTCCTTCTGATTTTAATCAAGGTTATTTTGAATGGTACCCATAATTGAACTCATCCCTGAAGAAGGATATTTAGTGGGCAGTTTTACTCCCTTACGTGTCTCTACTTGTTTCTGAGGCTTCTCCCTCAATATCTCAATTGAGAGCAAAAAGTATGAGGTTACAAGGTTAAGATAGTTCACAACATCTTGTTATGGGTTTAGCTTTTTAATTCCAGTCACATTTCTCTTTCTCTGCAGATAAGGTCAAAGTGAAGGAAAAGAGGAGATCAAAAAAGGGAGAAGTGGTAAGTGTTAAAAGCTAGTCAAATTCCTTCAGCATTTCTTGTGGAGGAATTTGCTTTGGTTAACAAATCATAGCTCAAAAACCAGCCCAGGGCCCTTTGATAACATGTTGTGTTGCTACATGTGTTGTTCCAGTTTTGTTGTTGTTGCTGTTTCTAGGAAGCAGAGAGCTTTTTCGAAGATGCTTCTCAATATGACGATAACTTGTCATTCCAGGACATGAATCTTTCACGACCTTTGCTAAAGGTATTCATCTAGCTGATTTATTACATGTTACTCTGAAGAATGTTGTACAGCCTCCCTGCCACCAATTGGAACTGTCAAATTTCTCTTTGCTTTGCAACCTCTCTGACAAGGAAATCATTTGGGAGCTAGTGTGATAGTCCTTTAGAAGCTGTTATTGTAGATTAATGGAAACTATTCTTTGATTGTGTCAATCAAAGATTGAATGTTTCAACACCATCTTGAGCGAGACTTGTCACAGCATGGTTGGAAGGGACCTTGGAGGTCATCTTGTCCAACCCCTGCTCAGGCAGGGCCACCTAGAGCTGCTGCCCAGAAACATGTCCAGATGGCTTTGAACATCTCCAGGGATGGAGACTACAGCCTTTCTGGGCCCTCTGTGCTGATGCTCGGTCACCCTCAAGGTGGAAAAGTGGTTCCTGGTGTTTAGAGGGAGCCTAAACACATATATTACTGTGTTTCATTTTGTGCCCACTGCATCTCGGGGCACCACTGAACAGAGCCTGGTTCCGTTCTCTTTCCACCCTCTCATCAGGTATTTATCTGCATTTGCAAGTTTCCCCCTGAGCCTTCTCTTCTCCAGGCTGAACAGTCCCAGCTCTGTCAGCCTTTCCCCGTATGTGAGGTGCTCCCAAGCCCTTCATAATCTTCGTAGCCCATTGCTGGTGTCTCTCCAGCAGGTCCATGTGTCTTGTAGTGATGAGCCCAGCTCTGGACACAGTACTCATGGTGTGGCCATACCAGAGACAGAGTTTAATTGTTCTCTCTCCTTTGTAGGCAATCACAGCTCTCGGCTTCAAGCAACCAACCCCGATTCAGAAGGCTTGTATCCCAGTGGGTCTTCTGGGAAAGGATATTTGTGCTTGTGCTGCCACTGGGACAGGTAGGGGGTTGAGCAGAAGGCAAAAACAGATAATTAGCTATTCACAATAATTAGTAACCCTTCTTAATTTATTTTTTCAGGTAAAACAGCTGCTTTCATCCTGCCTGTCCTTGAGCGCCTGATTTACAAACCTCGTCAGGCTCCAATAACACGTGTACTGGTTCTGGTGCCAACACGAGAACTGGGTATTCAGGTGCACTCTGTCACAAAACAGCTGGCACAGTTCAGCAGTGTCACAACTTGCCTGGCAGTAGGTGAGTGTTAAGTTATTTATGTGAATTGTACAGCAGACTATATGGAACTGGGAATTCTGTGTTGTAAAACTGGAGGCTGTATGGTTATTATGCTTCTAGTAGGTATGTTGTGGTTTAAAATCTTGCTTTCCAATATTGTGCTGTACTTGTTTACTGGTTTCTGAGAAAGAAACTACGGGATCATTTCTGCTTTTGAATGTGGTTTAATCTGAGGTGCTTCCCATTCCTCAGGCAATTTGCATCCCTGTACTCTGCTGCAGTGTGCTCGAGTGGTCAGCAATCTGTATTTCCTCTCTTTCAGGTGGCCTGGATGTGAAGACTCAGGAAGCTGCTCTGCGCTCAGGGCCAGACATTCTTATTGCCACTCCTGGGCGGCTGATTGATCATCTCCACAACTGCCCTTCTTTCCACTTGAGCAGTGTTGAGGTGCTGATTTTGGATGAAGCAGACAGGTAGGGTAAGCAGGACAGCAATGAAAAACGTGGCAGTTTTCTGGTTTCCTCTCTCCAGGCTATCAGGCTGTCCTTGTTGTCCTGCCTTATGTAATGTTTCTTGGCCAGGCCCAGGTGAAGCTGCCTTACCTTGCTGTTTTCATCCTGTGTAGGATGCTGGATGAATACTTTGAGGAACAGATGAAGGAAATAATCAGGTTGTGTTCCCACCACCGTCAGACAATGCTTTTCTCTGCCACAATGACTGAGGAGGTAAGACAAGCTGCTGAGAAGCATATTGAGGCAGAAAGTTCAATGGGAGTTTGTCAGGTCTTTTACCAGAAATTATGTGGACTTTTTTTTCTTAACTTGTTTTTGTAGGTGAAAGATTTGGCTTCTGTTTCCCTGAAAAATCCCGTCCGAATTTTTGTGAACAGCAACACAGATGTTGCGCCTTTCCTGCGGCAGGAATTTATCCGTATCAGACCCAACCGGGAGGGGGACCGGGAGGCCATTGTAACAGGTTAGTGACGAGCCAAGGCAAGCTGGAATCAGTGAGTGAATCAGTGAGTGACCATGGAGCAGGCTTCTGAGTGGGCTTTCTTTCAGCTCTGCTGACACGAACGTTCCAAGATCACGTGATGCTTTTCACCCAGACCAAGAAGCAAGCTCACCGCATGCACATCCTGCTCGGACTGATGGGCCTGCGGGTTGGGGAGCTTCATGGGAACCTCTCTCAGACACAGCGGCTGGAATCACTCAGGTATTAGCAGACTTAGTTGGCAAGCCTAGGCTAAAAAGAATTTCCAAGTTGGAAGTTTTAGGGTGGCAGTAGATAGCTACATTCGTTGCTGATGCATTTGCTTTCTCTGTTCAGGCGCTTTAAGGATGAGCAGATTGACATCCTGGTAGCTACAGATGTGGCTGCGCGTGGACTCGATATTGAAGGTGTTAAAACAGTGAGTATTTGAAGTGCTGAGCTTTTTCCTGAGGCCTTTCGTGTTGTTTCCCTACTAACACTGTTTCTGTTACAGGTAATCAATTTTACCATGCCTAACACCATCAAGCACTATGTCCACCGTGTGGGTCGGACAGCCAGGGCAGGCAAGGCTGGTCGTTCAGTTTCACTTGTGGGTGAGGAAGAGCGCAAGATGCTGAAGGAGATTGTGAAGACTGCTAAAACAGCGGTGAAAGCCAGAATCCTCCCCCAAGGTATGTGCTTCACTGAGGTAAAGAGCTAGAGAGAGTACACAGGGAATATCGTGGTACAGAGGGACACTAAAAGAGGTGCTGAAAAACAAGATGGACTTCACATGAGCTGCCTCTGATGTTCATATGGTATTGTTTTCAGATGTGATATTGAAATTTCGGGAGAAGATTGAGAATCTAGAGAAAGATATCTATGCAGTTCTGTGCTTGGAGCGTGAGGAACGTGAGATGCAGCAGTCAGAGGCCCAGGTAAGCAATTTTTTCTGTATCTGATGTGATGCAGTCCATTATGAGATTATCCTATGTACTTAACCTGCCTACTTTAGAAGGGGAAGAGAGGAGTATTTTTTAGCTGCCATGAGCTCACATCTTGCCTGAATTATCACAGATCAACAAGGCAAAGAAGCAGCTGGAGACAGGAAAAAAAGAGACGGGGAGTGAGGGTTTGCAGCGGAGCTGGTTCCAGACCCGTGAGGAGAGGAAGAAAGAGAAACGTGAGTCATGATGCTGTTGCCATGCTAAATTCTATAGCCTCTGCTCGGTGCTTTAAGAGGTTCTTTATTCTGTTTTTCTTTCTCTTTCCAGTGGCTAAAGCCCTGCAGGAATTTGACCTAGCATTACGAGGGAAAAAGAAAAGGAAGAAATTTGTACAGGACACACAGAAAAAAGCCCAAATGACCGTGAGTACATTTGTGGTCAAGTAGGACCCAGGGTGGACTATCATAGTTTTCCCTTGGCAAAGCTTCACATCACTGAAACCTGTATTTTAACACCTTTCAGCCAGAGGAAAGGTCACAGTTTGAAATCCTGAAATCTCAAATGTATGCTGAGCGGCTGGCAAAGAGGAATCGCCGAGCAAAGAGAGCCAGAGCCTTGCCAGAAGAGGAACCAGCAGCAGCACCAGCAGGTAGAGACTTTTGTTTTACATCTAACTTACTTTATGTCACTTACTTTGCTAGAAATAGGTAAATTAATCTAGTTTGTATAGAGGGAGGCACTGATCTTTGAAGGAATGGTCACAAGTGCTGGCCAAGGGTCCATGTTTGCAGTCATTTGCCTCATGCTTAGGCTAATTGTTGTATTCAAGAGTACTTTGATGATGCTGTGGCCTTCCATTTACAACCAGTGTTCGGATTATTATTTGTTAGGTCCCAAGAAGAAGAAAAAATTGTCTGTGTTTGACGAAGAGCTGACCAACACAAGCAGGAAGGCTCTGAAGCAGTACCGTGCTGGGTAAGGTCTTAGCAGGTCTGTGTTAGTGCAGACTGTAGTGGATGAGAATTTGTTTGCATCTCTATACTTCCTCAGGGATACTTTGACTGATGTTGGGGAAAAAGGTGGGCAGGGTTCTTTTGAGAAGTACCTGTCCTACTGATATAATTCTGTGGCTTGTCTGACCTCTCCTCCCTCCCCCCTCTCTCAAAAGCCCATCATTTGAAGATCGAAAACGCTTGGGTATTGCCCAGCGCAGGAAAGGAGGAAACTTCAAATCCAAGTCCAGGTATAGTTCCCTTTACTTTCTTGTTCAAGTTTTGGGGCTTTTTCCCTGCTTTCTTCTTCTTCCTCTTGTGATTGTTTAAAGGCCCTTGCTAAAAGGTTTGTTGGTTCTGCAATACACTCTTATTGCGGGTCTGATGCTGGGGGTAATCAAGCGTAGTGCCTTAAATAGCACATTCCTAGGCTTCTACTTGGGAGACCATTTTGCCCAGAAAATGCTCAGTGCTGCTCCTCATCTGTCATTTCAATTATCTTCTCTTTCAGGTACAAGAGAAAGTAAGAACTGTTGGCAATTACCAAATGGGTAATTTCAGACACACTGTACAGGCCTTCGATTTTGTAGTACTGCAAGGAGACAACTTCAGTAAAATTGAAGTTTTTCTTCAAGTTCTGGGATAGCTCTGGGATGTTTGTCAAATACCTGATTGAAGACTGTGAGAACATCTGTAGCAGCCCATGAAATAAAGGATTATTTTTCTTTTAAGATGTTTACTCTATTTTATGGAGAGCTAGAACAACTGAGAGCTGGAATATGTTACGTCTTTCTAGTTCACGTAAGTCATCTTTAAGGCAAAAATCGGACAAAGTTTTGCTCATATACTTCTGTGATCTCAAATAATAGAGCTGAAAAAAGATTGTTGTGGTTCAGAACCCATTTCTGTAATAGGGAAAAAAAGTTTTTCAAACTACCTGTCACAAAGATGGTTTCTTTAATTTTTTACTATCTCCACTCTCCCAATCTGCTTTTTTTCATCAGCCTTGCTAAATTTCATTGCTATGCTTTAATTCCTATAAGGAACACAGACCAACTGTTAATTTCTCTCTATACAAATTAAGCTTTTTTTCTTCAAGCCTGCTCTTCTGGGATGACCAAAGTGGAGCAGTGAAACGTAACAGCTGCACTCTTGACACAAACAGACCAGCGCAACAGTGACTCCAAGAACTAGGTTTTCCAGCTTTATTAAAAAGGGCAAACATTACCAGCAGTAGATATAAAATATACATAGCAAAGGTCTGACAGGTGGTACTGCTCAGTGTATCCCCTTCCTTGGTCTTCTCCCAGTTCAGAGGTACATTACTGAATTCTCACGGCCTTGGGGGGCGCATGCCAGGTGGAGGGGGTCCTGGGAATAAAGGAAAGAGTTGAAGAGAAAAGAAGCGGCAAGATTAAACAAAAAATACATTTTCCCCATGCTCAAAGTAGCCATCAGACCCCTTTTTGTCACCAAAGCATTTACAACAACTAGCAAAGCTAGGGAGACACTGGAATGCATCACCCTTCAAACGTTACGTTACAGCTTCTTAGAGCTCCGAGGCAGTTGGGATAACCCCTGCTCACCTCTCATTCCTGGGGGTGGTGGCCTCATGCCTGGAGGGGGCATTCCCATCGGAGCACCTCGGCCAGGTGGCATTCCCATGGGTGGGCCCATTGGAGGTCTCATGCCTGGAGGAGGTCCCATCATTCCTTAAGCCGGAGGAAAAACAAGCATGTAAATCCAGCTGAATATTCAAGGCACTAGCTGGGTACCAGGATGTCTTCCATAATACCAAATTTTCATAAAAAAATTTTTATCACCAATTTTGCAACAAAACATGAGCTCTACAGAATAATTCCTACCTGGAGGAGGGGCTCCTCTGCTCATGGGTGGGGGAGGACCCCCACGCCCTGGTGTGTATTGAGTTGGGGCTCCTGCTATGCTGGCAGTGGCTGCTGCAGCAGCAGCTGCCACTGTTCCACGACCCTGGGGTGTCATCACCTGTACACAAAATAAACAGGCTCAGAAAAAACAGCTGCTTCATAATAATAACTAAAAAATAACATTGAAATTCCCCTTCAGAAAATGACACCAGTCTTCTCTTAACTTTCTAAATAACACTACAACCTGTAACACGATTCAGTGGATACCACTTGAATTATGTGTGAAAAGCTGCACTTTTCAACTCTCTTCTTCTGTCTCATAGGACAATACCTAGGGAGATCTAGTACCAAAAAAAGCCTCGCTAGGCTCAAACTTTATGGTAACAGAAACTAAGATTACAGTTCTTCCACCGATTTCTTGCATCACACTGGTACCAAAAAAAAGCCAAATGGGTCATAGTATCTCACCTGTTGGGATGGTCCTCCCACTCCTCTGACAGGGCCAGCTAATCCTGCTGGAGCCTGTGGCATGGGAGCACCAGCTGGTACTCCCCTCCCTGCTGCTCTGCCAACGCCAGGTCCTCCAGCAGCTCCAGCAAGGGGCACCCGGGCAATTCCAGTCTGAAAACAGAGCCCCACAAAAGATTTATCAGGAGTGCTCAGATCCTAGAGATGCCCACAGCCTTCCTTTGTCCAATTAAATGTCCAAGCCCACAAAGGCATTAGAGCTTCCTGCAGTGAAGCAGGACTAGTTGTTTGTTGGACCTAGTCACAATAGCATCTGGAAGTCTACAACAATACAACAGTAGTGTTCCCCTGCAAAGAAGCGAATTCATCAGATTTCCCTTCCCTTTTCTCTTAGTTCTCTGCTCATTCTTACATCTTTTGGAGGTGGTCCTTCAACCGTCATGGACACCAGGTTTTCCCCTCGCAGCAACACAAGACCAAGGACTCGTTTCTCTTCCCGCTCTGGCTGTTTTGAATTTTTAGGTCTGGTGAGAAAAAACATTGCAAAATAGAAGAAAAAAAACAGAATAAATGAATGCTGCTCTTTGAGTTTACACCAGAATGTATGACTAGGCTGCTTCTCCAGAGAGGAGCACATTTTTATATGTCTCATACTAAGTATGTAGACAAATCTAAACTCCTACAACTAGCATCACACACGTTGGTTATTAGGAAAGAACTGAAACAAAGTGCCCCGTAAGCCTTGGCAGTTTGGGGCTTTGACAAACGAGACAAAACCCATGACTGTTTTTGCAGGAGCCCGCAGCACACGATGCCCCATCGCTGTCCCTGCTCTCGCCCCGTGGTCCCTCCCGGGGCACCCCCCCACCGCTCACTTGATCTTGCGGAACTCGTCGCAGTCGCAAAGGATGAGGTTCATGTGCTTATCGAAGGCCTTGAACGTCCCGATGAAGACGCGCCCATCCTGCAGGATGCACCGCATGCGGTAGTCGATGTGCTGCAGCATCTTGCTGCTCTTCCCGACCGTCTGCAAGAGAGCGCCGCGTTACCCGCGGGCCGGCCCGGAGCGGGGCTCGCTGCACCGCCGGCCCCCCACACCGCGGGCCCGCCCGGCTCACCATGGTTGCGGCTTTCCGTGCTCCCCCCGCCGCCGCCGCTGCTGCTGCTGCTCCCGCCGCGCTGCCTCGCTCCCTCCACCCGGCCCGCCCCGGCGGAAGCTGCTACGCGCGGCCGCCGCGACTTCCGCCCG